>CM076577.1:30219955-30436345 GCA_034641835.2 Pinus albicaulis
AAGTGTAAAACCCAATATATGCAATTATGTATCAGTCAGAGAAGACACAATTCATGATCATAATGAGCAATACGAGTGGAACCATAACCAAAGTCGCTTATCATTAATTCATACAAAGGAAAATACAACCTGGCTCTGACGCTGAATCTTCCTTCGGCGGGTCGTCAACGAAATACGTCTCGGTAAAGCTCGTCGGGAATGGGACAAGCCTCTCTCTTCGATCGTCAATCTCCTTGCTACTGATTTGGCTCTATGAAGACTATCAAGGCTCTTGCAACATTCTTTAGGCTATTCAGGCTCTTGGAGACTAGCTATTCAGCCCCTTCATCAATGGAAGATGGCTATATTTATAGAGGAGAGGAGGAGGTTGGGATCCCTACAATAGTGGAAGGGAGGCCTTATCCCTTGGGAGGTTCCCCATAAGGTGGAAACAAGAGGCCAAAGGAGGAAGGCCGTTGTTATTCAGTCGAAACCACTCCTCATGACTCATCCACGAAGTTGTTGTAATCGAAACTTCGCCTCCTTTTTTAAAAAACTTTCCATAAGCAGATTGGCGTGGGTGCTTAACTGGGACAGAGCGCCAATTGGCACGGGCTCAGTGTTAATTTTCCCCCATTGGCGCGAGGACATAACGGGCTACCAACGCCAAGGAAAAAACAGGTGTTTTTAGGGGTTTGCTCAGGAAATGATCAACAGAAGAAATGTTGTCCTCATGGAAAGGGATGCAATGATGGTATTTGCAAGGCATGACACTGCTTATTGGTCACAGAAACGACCCTCCATTGAGCGAGATGGGGATTGCAGGGACAGTGACAAATTACTGTGTAACAGTCACAAGCTGGAATCAACCCCCAAAAGTATGCTGTGCTGCTCTAGCTCCGCACCGTCCCGACTCAGAAATGCTACTGCTGATCAACTGAATCTGCTTCTAGGGCATGGAATAATGCTCAGAAAATTCTGGGCTTTTAACCCCAGACTATACTCACAAAACCCACAATAACCCGCGAAGGAATTGTGGAATGGCTAACCCTGGAAATTGGCCCTCTTGGGCTTGGCTCTCGTGCTACTGGCTCAAACCGTGCACCTGGAAATAAAATTGCAAAATGCTCCCAAAAGATATGCAATAACCCTGTTAGGAAGCCTTTAGCCTCCCCACCAATTTCCTCCAAAACTCCAGCACTCTTTAGCTCCAAGATGATGTCTCCCTCACTACTGCGCAGTGACTGCGCTGCTAGGACTGCGCTGTGCTGTTCTCTGCTGATATATATGTTGTGATGGAAACACAGCCTCCCCCTGAATTGAACTAGTGTGATTCTCTTTCCGAGGGTAGGCACTCGAAGTCCCCCAAAGCAGAGGTTGAGATTCACGCTTGGGAACACTCGGTTGCTAAACAACAATGCAAACTTGGCTCCTGCTCAAGTGTGCTCTGTCAAAAGACAATTCGAATTAGATGATTGAATGAATGAGAAAAATGAGCTGCCTCTTCCTTTTTTTCTCCAAAGTCCCAACGTTCCCTTTGGGCCCCACCAAAAGCTGCGCTGTCTTTCCCTGCCCAACCACAACGTTGCCTTTCTGGAATGCGCAATGGCCCCTCAATGGCTCATCCTGCCCCCACCAAGGCAACAATCTTTGCCTCTCAACTATAGGAAAATGTCTTAATTCACTTTAATCTAATTTGTGGGTCCCCGACCCACATTATTTCTGGCTAAAATTAGGAAATACAAAATTTATTAAAACTTAATATTTCTAATTAGCAGAATTGCTAATTAGGAATATTACAGTCCTCCCCGCCAAGATGTCGCTTGTCCTCAAGCAACTGTAATGATGGGTGTTGGAGGATCTGCTCTCCTTCCCAGGTGACATCCTCATCTGGCAGATTTCTCCACTTGATCAGAAACCCCTTAATCATTCTCCTCCTCAATGCCTCTCCTTGGTGTCCAAAATGGCATTTGGTTGAAGTACTAAGTGCCCCTCATCATCCATGGGAGGCAACTCAGCTGCTGCTGTCACCTGTTGTCCCAAAGCCTTTTTCAGGCAAGATACATGAAATATGTTATGCAACCCTGCTGGATGTGTCATCTCTCCCTTGTTTCGCTGGCACACTGCACACTCTCGAATGTGCTGCAGAACATCACCCTTGAGGGCCTTCCACGAGAACCTCTCCATGATGGCTCTGTAAGTCTTTGTGAATCCTTGGTGCCCTGCCAATGGTGAGTCATGGGCTGCGTGTAGGATCTTCTCCTACAGTTGGGAGTTGGCCATTAGATAAATCTGGTCTTGATAGTATATCACTCCATCCATCACCCAGTAGTGGTCATCTGTCACTTGCCCCTCCAAGACTTCGCATGCAAAACGATCCTTGGAGTACTCTATCAACAAATGAGCCTTCCAATCCGGCTCAATGCTCATTAGTGAAAGAGAAGCCGACCTCCTAGACAATGCAACAACCACTACGTTGTGCTTCCCCTTGACATATTCAATGTCGAAATCATAGGCCTGAATCTTACTCACCCACTTTTGTTGCATCTCCTGCAACTGTTTATGCTCTAGAAATAATCTGAGGTTGTTGTGGTCTGTCCTCACGCGAAACCTGTTCCCCACTAGATACTCCATGAACTTGGCTAGCACATGCATGATGGATAGCATCTCCTTGTCATATATAGGTTACAGTCTCTCATGAGGCAATAGCTTCCGACTCTCGAAAGCTATGGGGTGTCCTCCCTGCATCAACACTGCACCCACTCCCTCCTCGGATGCTTCGCACTCCAGGATGAAAGGCTGCGTAAAATCAGGAAGAGCAAGCAATGGGAAACAACTACTCATGACCTAGTTGAGGCGCTCGAAAGCCTTCTGTGTTGTCGCAGTCCAAGGGAAAGCCCCCTTCTTGGTCAGATCTGTGAGAGGTGCTGCTAACTACGAAATCCCTTTACGAACTTCCTGTAGTAGGTACATATGCCCACAAATCCCCGAACTTCTGTCACATTCTTGGGCTCTGGCCAATCCTGGATGGCCCTGATCTTCTCGTCATGGACCCTCACTCCATCAACCCCAATGATATGCCCCAAATTGAGCATCTCAGTCAAACCAAACTCACACTTGGACAACTTTGCATAAAACTGCTGCTCCTCCAGGATACGTTGTACTACCTCTACGTGCTGCAGGTGTCCCTCCTAGGTCCGACTGTATATCAGAATGTCATCGAAAAATACCAGCACAAATTTCCTCAACTGGCCACGAAAGATGTGGTTCATGCAGGACTGGAATGTGGTCGGAGCATTGGTTAGCCCCAAGGGCATCACCAAAAACTCAAAGTGTCCATAGTGACATCTGAACGCAGTCTTAGGAACGTCCTTGTCCCTCACCTGGATCTGATCCCAAACCTCAAATCTATCTTGAAGAAGAACTTAGCTCCCCTCAAGTCATCCATCAACTCATCAATCCTGGGAATGGGGTAGCGGTTCTTCATGGTTTTCTTGTGTAAGGCCTTGTAATCAATGCACATCCTCAGTGACACATCCTTCTTCTTCACCAAAACAACCGAAGAAGGAAAAGGACTAGAGTTGGGTCTGATGTGTCCCAATGCCAAGAGCTTATGAATAACTCTCTCAATCTCATCCCTGTAGGCCTTAGGACGCCTATAGGGGGTCGTGATCACTGCTTGCACCCCGTGCTCCAGCTCAATGGTATGCTCAAATCCCCGGTCTGGTGTTTGGCCCGGTGGTATGTCCCCAAATGCTATGCGGTATCTATCCAGGATAGCCTGAATCTCAGGATAAGGTGGCTTGGTCACACCTCCAGCCTCTGAGATCCTCAACTCCACAACCCACTCTATATCTCCATGCCTAAAATCAACCTCCATCCCATGCACAGAAACTGTTTGTGGTGGGTATGAGTGCATGCCCCTCAGCATCACTGGTTTGCCATCTAAGTCCATAAACTCCATTTCCAGTCTCTTCCAATCAATGGTGACTTTGCCAAGGGCATAGAGCCACTGGACTCCCAACACTATGTTGGTGTTCAGAATGTCAACCACAAAGAAGTGGCTGGTCATGGAGTAGTTCCCCATGGTCACAGTCAGTGCTGGCCCCTAGGACATAGGTGGTGCATAGCATGGTCCTGTCTCTCAACACCAACATTGAGAACCCCTCGAACTCCTTTGTTGTAATGCCCCTCCTTTGCACCATCTGTGCATCAATGAAGTTGTGTGTGGCCCCACTGTCCACAAGCACTGAGACACGTTGTTCCTATACTGTACCTCGGATCCTCAAGATCAAATACTTGGGTACCCCACGCAGTGATGTGAGGACCCCTCTTGAAGGTGCAAATGCAGACCCTCCTACTACTGGTGGGGGTGGAGGGGGAGGTCCTCCCTCCCTGGGTGCTGCGTTGTCCTCTCCTCCCATATCAAAGAATGCCTTGTCATCTCCATCACTATCTAAGAAGACCTCTATGTAGTGTGCCTTCCCTCCTGCACACTTGGGGCCTGGTGCCCATGGCTCTTGGCAAGTGAAACAAAATTTCTTCCTTCGAAGATCCCTCTTGGTGTCATCATCAAGTTGCCCCCGACCCTGGTTGCCTTTTGGGGGTGGAGCTCTCATGTCTCTCCCTTTCTGCTGGAAAACTGGTCTAGTAGGTAGTGGTGCTCTAGCCCTTGGTAGGGAATCCTGCAAGTCTCTTGCTCTCCCCACTGCATCCTGTAGAGTAGTGGATCGATTTGACCTCACTAAGCCCTGTAGTCGCTCTGTTAGACCCTCCACAAACATGAAAATCCTCTTAGATTCTGACAGGTCCAGAACCATCATTGACAGTCTCAAGAATTCCGAAATGTATACCTTTGGAATTCTTGACTGCTTGAGCTTAGTTAGCTCCCCAAAGTATTATTTTGGGTCCTTCCTGTCAAACCTCTCCAACAACCTCTGTGTGAACTCATCATACGCTGTCACCTCTGCGTGACCCAGCATAGTCAGCCCATGGAACCACCAATCGTGGGCTTCTCCCTCCATGTCCAGCATGGCAACCTTGATTGTTGCTGTCTCGATCAACTGGTTTAGCTGGAAATCGACATCCAGCTTCTCCACCCGTGCCTTTGCTGAACTTTTAAAAGAGCCATCAAAAGTTGGGCGGAACAACCTACGCTATAATTCATTCCCTTGCGTGTATCCTCCTCCGGTCTAGGCTCTGGGTTTGTTGCCAGTCTTCAATTAGAAAAAATCTTTGAATGTGATGGCCTTCTCGAATCTGGCGCATACGATTGATATTCTATTAAAAAGTCTCCATAGTGAGCCTCTTCCAGTTCCTGCTGCCCTCCTGTCCCCGAAGTTAGGAACGTGGGAATAGTGGACCTTGGTGGAGTATATGGTACAATCGACAATGTTGTGTGGGGTGTTGTCTGGTGCTACGAAGTGCCAGACCCTTCTCCAACCTGAAACTCCCCTTGGACTCCTTTCCCCTTGCTGCCATTGCTAAGCCTCTGACCCATCTCTTCAATCCTCTTGGTACTGACTTCAGCTGAAGGTGAGCAAATTCCTTCTCCTCATTCCTTCCATCTTTTGCGTGCTCCATCTCCCTCTCTACAACCTTCAGAATGCTATCAACTGGATCTGGAGTGATTTCGAGCTTCCTTTCCCTGTCCCTGTATCTTTGCCTCCGGTAAGTCACGTTCTGTTTATTCTCTGATGTCATAGACTGCCTGCTCCACAGGCTGAGCCAAGTCTATGAGCTCTGATACCACTGTAATATTCCTAATTGGAAATTAGCAGTAAAATCAATGCATCAATAAACATTGAAAACAACAAATAAAATCACGCCATGAAAACATAAACTGGAGCCATAAAATTCAGGTCTGAGCCATGTTATTAATAAGGAGATAAGTGTACAATGTGGGTGTTGGAATAATGGCACATGGGCTTGCTCAAGGCAAGCTGAAGTAGCCTTTGTCACAAGCTCGAATCAACCCCCAAAAGTACATTGTGTTGCTCTAGCTTTGCGCAGTCCTGGCCCAGAAATGCTGTTGCTGCTCCATTGAATTTGCTGCTAGGTTCTGAAATAATGCTCAAAAAATTCCGGGATTTTAACCCAGGACTCTACTCACAAAACCCACAATAACCCGCGAAGAAATTTTGGAATGGTTGACCCCGGAAATTGGCCCTCTTGGGCTTGGCTCTCTGTGCTACTGGCTAAAACTGTGCACCTGGAAATAACACTACAGAATGCTCCCAAAATATATGCAATAACCTTGTTAGGAAGTCTTCAGCCTCCCCACCAATTTCCTCCTCTAAAACCCCTGCACTCCTCAACTCCCGGATGATGTCTCCCTCACTACTGCGTAGTGAATGTGCTGCGCTGTTCTCTGCTGATGAATATGCTGTGATGGATCCCCAAATTGCCCCTGAATCGAACTGGTGTGATTCTGCTCCCTAGGGCAGGCACTCGAAGTCCCTCGAAGCAGAGGTTGAGATTCCTGCTCGAGAACACTCAGTTGCTGAACAACAATGCATACTTGGCTCCTTCTCAAGCGTGCTCTGTCAAAAGACAATTCGAATTAGATGATTGAATGAATGAGCAAAATGAGTTGCCTCTTCCTTTTTGTCACCAAAGGCCCAACATTCCCTTGGGGCCCCACCAAAAACTACACTGCCCCTCCTCTGGCCACTCTTGTGCTATCTTTTCATGCCCAACCACAACGTTGCCTTTCTAGAATGCGCAGTGCCTTCTCATTGGCTCATCCTGCCCCCACCAAGGCCACAATCTTTGCCTCTCAACTATAGGAAAATGCCTTAGTTCATTTTAATCTAATTTTTGGGTCCCTGACCCACATTATTTCTGGCTAACATTAGGAAATACAAAATTTATCAAAACTTAATATTTCTAATTAGCAGAATTGCTAATTAGGAATATTACACTTCATATGTTCTAATCATAGCGATGAATTCTAAGATCTCAAGCTTCTTCCCAAAGGTAGAGCTTGCATTGTTGTCCATGTCTTGAAAAGTCTCTACTATCAATCTGAAAACTCTCCTCATAACATCATCATTGTAAGGAGTTATAGGGGCAGTTAGTCTCATGATATTTCTGAGACAAGATGCAACTGGAAGTCTAACCCCTTCACAAGGTTCGTCCAAGAACTCGTGTTGTATGAGAGCAAGCATAGCTGGTTTTAGAGCCCAAATTAGTTTCTTCCCTTCTAAGTGGTTCACTTCAGAGAGGAGTGCATCCAGTTCATCTAGTTTAAATAGGGCTTTCACTGTGACCCTCGTGTGTTCCAAATTTGTCCCAAGTGCAAATATTGTGTCCCATTTTCTGCCCCTTCTTCACATCTCTTGGCGGTTCTTTTGGAAGAATGACGTAGATCCTTTTTGACAAAGACCTGTTGTTCGCTTCCGTTTTCAGGTCTAATGATGCATGGTGATTCAACGATCCAATGAGTGTGGTTAATCTTCTCAATTTCTTTAGTAGTTCCTCCATGGTTCCGCCCAATGATGACAAGAACAATTGAGGCTACTGTTTTCTGAGTTGGTTGTATTTCTTAGTGAAGTGTTTTAGCAAACAGTTTGTTGACTGTAAAATTCCTACCCTTCAAATTTAAAAAAATTCCACAGTTTCTGGGTTTGTGCTTAGAAATACCACTAGTACTTTTTGTCAAACAATTCAAATACACACTATTGTAGGCGATATGTATTTACTGGTGTCAAATACAGGTATATAATGGGGCATTTATAAAAGAACCAGTCTCAACCCAACTGCTGATATTTCATCTCATACTCAGAAATTTGTAAAATCATTAATAAACTTATATCAAGACCTCTAATACATGATAATTTACTCCACATAAACCTTCAATAAATGAAAAACAAAGATACAAGAGGAACCTGGTATGTATTCATTGTCACGGAGGCCACCTTCCGAAGAAATTTCCACCATATGTGAAGAAAAAGCACGTTGTCCAAGAATGCAGCCACTAGTTCTGACCTTTAAGTGCTGCCACATGACCGTACCAGAAAACAACCACTAACAGTGTTGCTCCCCACGAACTTATGGTCAACGCAGCACCAAAAACAATGTAACTCGCACAGGTTAAGCCCACGAACCATCTAGTATGACACGGTGGTGATTGTGACTCTCTAATGAAATTCAGTCTTGGTATCGGCTCTGAATTACAGAATTGTCCTAGGTACCAAACTTGTTACCAAAACTTCGAAATTTATGAAAATTTAGTTCAAGCAACTCTAGAAAAATATCAACTCAGTCACCAACCCTTGAAGAAATCGGCCCTTGGACGTAGGTATACGCGATGGCCTATAATCCTTGAGTTAACAATTTAGCCAACAAGCAGAATTTTGTTCTTCGCAGCCTTTACACAATGAGAGTTTCAACCTTTAAGCCACCTACCACTCGTCCAAAACTCATCCTTCATAGTCAGGGATATGCAGCCCCTCAGCAAAGCTCGACTATATCGCACCAGTGCTCTCTCTGGCGTAGATCGCTTCTTTTATGCATTCGCAGGTGGTCGTCTATCTCTCATCATTTGGCTGTAGGAAATAAATATTCCACTGAGTCTTGGCACACACGACATACACATCAGATCGATTCCAAGCAATTCGATCCATCACCGACAACCATACGTAATTTCCTTCATCCCCATCACCATACAGAATCCACCTGCACACTCTCCATATATATTCGATCCATCGCCGACAACCATACATAATTTCCTTCCTCCCCATCACCGTACAAGATCCACCTGCATGCTCTCCATATATATATATATATATATAGATATATTTTCTTCTGCCGGTGTCTCTACGGGCTTGTTTATTTTCCAAAAATGGCACTTCCTTGCCTGTTCAGACCAACTCTCGAACCATGCTCAATACTCAGTCTCAGCTACTCGGCTACATCAAATGCGTCGGTCTTCGCAAATATATGAGTTGGCTCCCTTTTAATAAGCGATCCCTTTAAACATTACAAATAAACATTGGCTATAAAAATAATTTTCCCAAAAAGAATCCGACCCCTTTTTTTCTATAATGTGTCAAATAAAATTTTGGAAGAAGTAATTTTGACAGTTCTTTTAAAAGTATTTAGCCTCTTTATAAAATAATCTGACTTTATTTGGCAAGAAGTAATTGTGACGATTCTTTTAAAAGTATTCGACCCCTTTATAAAATAATCTGACTTTATATCTTATGAACTGACTTGGTAAAAATAATTTTTTGGCCAAATCAATGTCTAAGAATTTATATTCATGCGACAATTTCATTCAAATTTTGTTGCACAATCAATGAGCTCTTTTTAACAAATTCTTGTTTTGTTGCGAGAACTGAGTTTTCAACTTCTCCGGCAAAACTCTCCAACAATAATCACTGCAATTGGAAACTGAAAAACCCGCAGGCTAAGCCAAGACCAAGGCTCTGATACCACTGTAATATCCTGAACGAGATATTTCGACTAATTTTGCAAAAACTCACTTAACCAAAAATTTTCCATAGAATTATCATTTATTTCATAGAAGATTTCCATGTAAAATAAAACAAATAGAGCACATGCAATTTCAATAACACATTGAGCAGAAATAATCTCAGACTTCATTATAATAAATAGCTGAAAGAGTGTACATGCTGATATAGCTAATATATCTGAGATAGGAAATCTGGTCTCCAAAACTAATCTGCAATGATGCTGAAGCCAACCCTCCCAAAATTGAACTGAAATCAATCACTGCACCTACGAATTCTCGCTGAATCTACCAAGGAGATGAGGTGGGTTTTTGTCCACTCTCACCAAGATCACCCGAGGGTTTTCGTCTTGAGGATACTGTTGAAGTAGAGAACCGAGTTCTCAAACCTCTCCACAAGAAGAAATCATAAATCCATGATGTTTTCCAATGGCCTCCTCTTCTTTTATAGATCTGATGGACCACTCTAGTGTTGACTTTTTGGGTAGCATCGGATGTGCTCTAGCTCCGAAATTTTGTGGAGGGGCTAGAACACATGAGATCTCCAAGTCCCAAAAATCATTTGGAGAAATTCCTCCCGGAATGAATGTTATTCAAATAATTAATTATTTTTAATGGAGCCTAAGTTAAAACTTAGTGAATTAAAATAATTAAAGTGAATTAATATAAATGTGGGTGAGAAGCTTCTAAGTGACGAGGATCAAATTTGTTTTAATCTTAACCGTTGATTAAGGAATATATCACGACCATTGATTTATCAACAGGAAAAGTATAAATGAAGACTTGTGGGTCAGTTGGAGATACACTGGGAAAATACTCAGTGGCCCGAGGGAAGTCGATACTCCAGGAGAAGAGTTCGATTTCAGAGGGAGAGTTGCAGGGTGAAGGAAGAGGAGGGTATCAACAGCAGTCAGAGACTGAGGAGGGATGCAGAGTAGCAGAGAGACAACATAGAGGGACAACGCAGAGAGGCAGTGCAATAGAGGATGCAGTCCTCATGCAGAAGAGGACGTAGAGGTGACGCAGTGGAGATTGGAGGGTCTCTAGGGTGTCAGAATTTCTCTAGTTACTAGAGGAAAACTATCTCAGGTGTTTTCATAAATGTTTCTCCATGATTCTGCAAATCATTCCTTGTAAAGAGATTGTTTTTGAAGAATGATAAATAAACCCTCATCTACTGCACCGGTTTTCCCGCATTGGATTTTTCTGGGGACAATTGATGTGATTGATTCTTGTGCTTGCATTTCACTTTTATTTTGTCTATGTAATTATGTGATAGCTGCAGTAGAATTTATTTCGTTGCTTACTGAAGGGTTTTGTAAATAACTTATTGAGAAATATAAGTAGGAGAAATAAATCAGTGACTGGAGTAAAATTTCAAGTTGGAAATTTTCACATGGTATCAGAGCAGAGATCAAGCAACAGGGTTGGAGATTCTGCAATGAGTTGTGGTCTTGATGCTGCTGGGGCAACAACTTGAAGGGGCTCACGTAGTTCTTCTGGGAATGAGGAAAGCACGAAAGATACGATGGATCACGACAATTTTGTATTGGCTTCCAAATTGGAAGAAGAAGTCGCTTGTTTGTCAAGCTTTGCTTCCTCCGAGGTTTGGTATATTGATAGCAGGGCTTCTGCGCACATGATGGGAATACAAGAATGTTTCTTGAGCTACCAAGAGGAAAATATGAACTTCCAAATCACCCTGGGAAATAAGTCTAAATGTACTCCTGTTGGAAGAGGTACTATAGTTTTTCAAACAGAAGCAGGAGATTGGCTTTGGGCTACCAATGCGCTGCATGTGCCTGGATTTGGGATGAACTTTCTTTCTGTATCTCAGTTACAAAACAAGGGCTATGATGTATACTTCATTCGAAAGAAAGTATATGTCAAACACCCGAGCTGGAAGAAGAAGGCCCAAATTGGAGTCAGAGGCAACAGATTGTATAAGTTGCAGCTAGAATCTCCAATGGCATTGATAGGCAACCATGATGAAAAAGATTTGAATGAACTATGGCACAAAAGGATGGGGCACTTACACCATGGGGCTCTAAGAATTCTTAGAGAAACCATCACAGGAGTTTCAGAGTTAAGCACCAAACGAGATGCTGTTTGCAGAGGGTGCGTACTAGGCAAGTATGCCAAATCGACTTATTCCAGAAGTAACAATAGGGAAAAGAGTGTTTTGAGATTAATACACTCAGATATCTGCAGACCTATGTCCACAAGAGCTCTTAGTGGTGCCGAATACTTCGTCACCTTCATTGATGACCATTCCAGGAAGACTTGGGTCTACTTTCTAAAGACCAAGGATGAGGTCTTTGATCGATTCAAAGAGTTTGAGGCTCTAGTTGAGAATCTGACAGGGAAGAGGATAAAAGTATTGCGTTCAGACAATGGTGGAGAATATATTGATAAAAATTTCACTGAGTTTTGCGCAAGGGAAGGCATCAAAAGAGAATGCACCGCTCCATATAATCCGGAGCAAAATGGGGTTGCAGAGAGGAAAAATAGAACTATTGTTGAAGTAGCGAGGGAAATGTTGTATGATCAGGATATGCCCAAATTTCTATGGGCAGAAGCATGTAGCACAACTGTGTATGTTCAGAACAGGATTCCTCACAGGGCACTAAGTAAGATTACACCGGAGAGTGTCTTCACTGGCAGAAAGCCAGAAGTGAGTCATTTTAGAATCTTTGGGAGTTTGGCATACTGCCATGTACCTGAAGAAAAGAGAAAGAAGTTGGATCAAACTGTAGAAAAAGGATATCTGGTGGGATATAGTGAGAATGCTAAGGCATATAGAATCTACATTCTTGGCAGTAGGAAAGTCGTAGTATGACGGGATGTAAAGTTCATGGAGGACAAAGCTCTTAGGAAATCCCGAGAAATGCCTTCCGAAAAGCAGTCAGAGGACGATCCATTGGTTCATCCACTTCAACCAGTCGAAATCAGCACCGACGCTTCTCCAAGGCATAAGAATCTGGAAGTATCACCATTGGAAGATTCACAGGAGGAGGAGCAAGAAGATCCACCCACTACCAGTGGAAGAACAAGTCAGGAATTACGACAGATACTAAGGGACGCAGAGGAGTTCATTGGAGCTCTTAGAATCGAGAAAAGGCATGTAGACAACCAGGCAGATACCAAGCTTTGGTAGCTCAGGTTGGAGAACGATCTAGTTTTCAGGAGGCAGTTCAACATCAAGTGTGGGTAGGTGCTATGGTGGAGGAATACAGTTCCATTATGACCAATGATGTCCAGTAAGTGGTACCTAGACCTCAGGACATGTCAGTTGTAGGTTCGAGATGGATCTACAAGATCAAGTATGCTGCAGATGACAGTGTGGAAAAGTACAAAGCCAGGTTCGTGGCTAAGGGGTATGCTCAAAAGGAAGGAATAAACTACAAAGAAACCTTCTCCCCAATAGCTAGGTATACTTCTATCAAATTCGTGATATCCCTTGCGTAGGTGCTATGGTGGAGGAATACAGTTCCATTATGACCAATGATGTCCAGTAAGTGGTACCTAGACCTCAGGACATGTCAGTTGTAGGTTCGAGATGGATCTACAAGATCAAGTATGCTGCAGATGACAGTTTGGAAAAGTACAAAGCCAGGTTCGTGGCTAAGGGGTATGCTCAAAAGGAAGGAATAAACTACAAAGAAACCTTCTCCCCAATAGCTAGGTATACTTCTATCAAATTCGTGATATCCCTTGCAACGCAGATGGGGTGGGAGATTCATCAAATGGATGTCAAGACTGCTTTCTTGAATGGGGTGATAGAAGAAGAAGTGTACATTGAACAGCCAGAGGGCTTTGAGACACATGAGAAGAAAACTCATGTATGCAGGCTGAAGAAAGCCTTGTATGGGCTTAAGCAAGCACCTAGAGCTTGGTATGGTCAGATTGATGGTTACTTACAGAAGATGGGATTTGTCAAGAGTGACGCAGATCCCAATCTCTACTATCTGACAATAGAGAATGAGCCTCTAATATTGGTATTATATGTAGATGACTTGTTTCTGATAGGTTCATCTAGGCTCATCAAGGACTGTAAGGAGAACTCGGCAGCACAATTCGACATGAAGGATTTGTGGTTGATGCATTATTCCCTGGGGTTGGAAGTTTAGCAGCAGAAGGGTGAAATATTTCTTGGACAAGAGAGATATGCTATAAAAATTCTGAAGATATTCAGGATCCAAGATTGTAGACCCATGGCTACTCCAATGATTACCAACTGGAAAAAGATTGATGCGTCTGACGATAAAGAAGTAGACCCCACCTTGTACAGACAACTCATAGGATCTCTTATGTATTTGGTCAAAACTAGGCGTAACATCTACTATGCGGTCAATACCCTTAGTCAGTTCATGCTGAAACCAAAGAGGGCACACTGGGCAGCAGCCAAACATGTTCTCAGATATATACGGGGAACAGTCGAGCATGGATTAAAGTACATTCGAGGCAATGACATTAGACGAAGTGGATTCACTGACGCAGATTGGGCAGGATGTTCAGTAGATCGGAAAAGTACCTCAAGGTACTGTTTCAGTACTGGATCAGGAATGACCTCCTAGTGTAGCAGGAAACAAAAGTCAGTAGCATTGAGCTCAGCTAAAGCTGAATATATGGTGGCAAGCACGACTTCGTGTGAAGCCATATGGCTTAGAAAGCTGCTTGTGAATATATTCAGGAGAAAGATGGAAGCGCCCAGTATTATGTGTGATAATTAGAGTTGTATCAAGCTCTTTGAGAATCCAATTTTTGATGATCGGTCGAAGCACATTGACATCAGGTGTCACTTTATTAGAGACTATGTCTGGTGGGGAGCAGTACAGTTACAGTAAACTCCTATAGGAGAACAGGTGGCTGACATTCTCACCAAGGCCTTAGGGAGAACAAAGTTTGTTTATTTCAGGGAGAAGATGGGGATGGTTGAGAATCCGTTTCAGTATAAGCGGATAATGCAGTACTTGAGAGGGAGATGCAGTACAGATGCAACAACAACAGTGGCAGTGTTGTGGGCAACACTACAGATAGCAGCAACACAATAGATGAGGGGCAGTAGACCGAGCATCAACAGCGCAAAGGACGGATGTCGTGGATCAGGGTGATGCTTCTGGTAAGAAGTGTTGTTAGAGCACATTCCTCGCTAAGAGGGAGTGTTGATTTTTTGGGTAGCATCGGATGTGCTCTAGCTCCAAAATTTTGTGGAGGGGCTAGAACACATGAGATCTCCAAGACCCAGAAATCGTTTGGAGAAATTCCACCTGGAATGAATGTTATTCAAATAACTAATTATTTTCAATGGAGCCTAAGTTAAAACTTAGGGAATTAAAATATTTAAAGTGAATTAATATAAATGTGTGTGAGAAGCTACTAAGTGACGAGGACCAAGTGTGTTTTAATCTTAGTCGTTGATTAAGGAACAGATCACGATTGTTGATTTATCAACAAGAAACATATAAATGAAGACTTGTGGGTCAGTTGGAGATATATCGAGCAAATACTCAGTAACCCGAGGGAAGTCGATACTCCGGGAGAAGAGTTCGATTTCAAAGGGAGAGTTGCAGGGTGAAGGAAGAGGAGGGTATCAGCAGCAGTCAGAGACTGAGGAGGGACACAGAGCAGCAGAGAGACAACACATAGGGACATTGCAGAGAGGCAGCGCAACAGAGGACGTAGTCCTCACGCAGAAGAGGACACAAAGGTGACGCAATCGAGATTGGAGGGTCACCAGGGTGTCAGAATTTCTCCAGTGACTAGAGGAAAACTATCTCAGGTGTTTTCATAAATGTTTCTCCATGATTCTGTAAATCATTCCTTGTAAAGGGATTGTTGCTGAAGAATGATAAATAAACCCTCATCTGATGCACCGGTTTTCCCGCATTGGATTTTTCCGGGGATAATTATCCAAAAACAACTGTGTTGATGTGATTGATTCTTGTGCTTGCATTTCACTGTTCTTTTGTCTATGTAATTATGTGATAGCTACGGTAGAATTTATTTCGTTGTTTACTAAAGCTTTTTGTAAATAACTTATTGAGAAATATAAGTAGGAGAAATAAATCAGTTATTGAAGTAGAATTTCAAGTTAGAAATTTTCACATCTAGAACCTCTTATTTTATTATTATTTTAATCATGGAGCACTTTTCCCTTTTCTATTTCAATAAAATATTATTTTTAATGCGGGAAAAGGGTAACTCGGTCACCATGTCTCCTCACGTCACTGAAACTCACATATAGCCATCACATCCTGTAGATCTTCTCGTTCCGGTTCCAACGAGCTATTACACTAAGGTGTTCTGTCAAGTATTCCTCCCAGAATTCCACCGTAAGTGTAATGATTTAGCTAGGTCCAAAAATATCTCTATTTTTTGAAAGTTGTCGGAATGCACTAGAATGAAAGGAAAATTGTGCGGATGATGGAATATACCAAGTGAATGCCATCGGACCTCATAGAAACTCCTCAAAACCCATCCAAAAGCCCTTGGGCCCGCTGATGACACTAACCTGCCCTTGTGACCAGTCTGCCCCCAACTCTGAAAGTCCATCCTAACCATGTCATAAGGAACACCAGAAAAAGGAACATTACATTGAGACAAACCAAGAGCTGTTTGACCAAGACCACTACCTCTCCCACCAACTCAGCTCCCATGAACAAATCAAACTTCCACCAAATCAGCTAGGGTCTCGACCCTCTCTTCTTGCTTCTACAGCAATCCTACTCTTTTCGGCCCTCTCTTCTTGCTTCTACAGAAATCAAGCAAAGGATTCCAATATCCTTCGCTTGATTTCTTTTTCTTCTTGTAATAGGATGAGTACTCCATATACCTCACACGTCATCTTGTGTTCTTGCTGCACATCGAATCATGAATGTATGTTCTCTCACTAGGTCGAATGCGCTTGTATATATAGTAGTTTGAGGTTGTCATTTTACGCCGACTTGAAGCGCCGAAGGCCGAATTGGTGTAGGAGATTTATAAGATCTATTTACAATAAAATAAATTTTCTTTCTTGACATATAAAATCCAAGAAGCGTCTATTAGATCATGATTTTGACTTTGACTAAGACACAAACTATAGAGAACACAATGGGTGCTTTTGACCTATTGACTATTGACCCAAGCACGAAACCCATGCTTTAATAAGTCGATTTTCTTTTATTATGAAATTCCTTTTTCTTTCATTACATCATGACTCAAATATAATTATGAAGACCGACACTAGTTACATTCTTCAACAAAAAGGACATACCTTGTGGACATCCAGATGGTGTATGTGCCTTGTAGAGGTAGTGGAGTATCACACGTAAAACCTCCCAGCTTAATGCTCTTAATTAAAGTAGAGCTTGTCTAGTTAGGCCTTAGAGACAATGTTGGTCATGATGATGATGCTTACAGTTGGCTTATCAATCCGATTCTTCTTATGAGAACTCTTCAGTTTGAGAATGATGTTGTACTGGTTGTACAATTACGAATACCTCCCTAGTTAAGAGGGAGTGTTGAAAATGTAACTAGTTTCGGTCTTCATAATTGTTGTTGTACTCATTTCAATATGTATCGTATGTAACAAACAAGAGAAGAAAAGAAAAAGTTATTATTATTAAAGCATGTGTTTCATGCTCTTTATTGATGGTCTTCTAGGTAAAAGCATGTTCTTCATGCTTCTAGGGTTTCTTAGCTCTTAGGATTTATTATCATGAGTCAAAGAAGTCAACATCATGTTTATAGGACCCTTTCGGGAAAAATGTAATTGTAAAAAGAATTATTTTTGAGTCTAGAAAGTCTGGGAATCCCGAAAAGTACAAGTCAGCCCTGGCAGCTTCACATCTGCCTAAAGAAGGGAATTTGACCCCTTGGAAAGGCTATATAAAGCAGTACTTCGACTTCATTTGGGACTCACTCATCCACCAATTCAATCACGCAAGAAGAAGTTCAATCTTTAGCTGGGAAGCAAGAGAAAAGGAGTGAAGGTCTAGGAGGTAAGAAGAATACAAGAAGGAAGCAAAATTTTCTATTTTTGGCTCAATCTCTCTCACACGTGTGAAGTTTTAGGTTTTCTGGTGTTGTAGAAAGAGGCCGAAGTTGTAGGTTCGAGTTGCAGTAGGACGAAGTGCAGTATGTTGTAGCTGGAAGGAAGTTTACTCTATCTTGACCTTGTTGACCTTGGGAGGAGTTGTCTTGCTTTAGGAAGGTCTCAAGAGATTGGACTAGGGTTTCTATAGAGGCTGCAAGGTCGATATTATAGGGTCGAGGGAGCAGGACGAGTTGCAGTGTTAAAGATGGCAGGTTGAAGTTACAGTTTGAAGCTGGTTGGTGCAGGAACAAAGAAAGGCTTGCTGAGGGGCTGACTTGGTACTTGGAGGAGGACTTAGTCTCGGGTTTGGGTCTTTGTGTCTCATCTGAAGCATATTCTATAAGAAGAGAAAAGTTTTCCAGGTTTAACCCTTGGAGGGATTTTGTCCTGGTTGAGAGCCTAATTTCTGTGTCCTCTATTGTTGTTGTTTCGTTCTTGATATTTGTTTGATGAAAATATCTAACTAAATAACATAAAGAAGATTAACAAGGTTCACAAGCAAATATTAAGGTCAAGGAAAATAAGAATTAATTGTTGCCATTTTTACATTTTCCAACAGATTGTAGGTACATAATGAAGACTGCCAAGGTTGTGGCAATTGATGAAGAAGGATGGAAGAACATAGTGACAAGAAGACTCGTATTGGATGAAGCTCTTGTTGATTTTTGAGTAGCTTAGGAGGTACTCCAAGCCATAGGGTTTGGGGTTTGGAGGGCAAAGCACCACAAGAGTCACTTGTGGGCTTGGAACCCAAGCTTGGGGTTTTGCACCAATCATGTTTTGGGGAATTCCCATGGAGCACTTTGGGCATGTGATGGCATGAGATGATAGAGGGCGGAAAGGAGAATCCAACGCGTCGAGAATCATTGAATTCCAAGTTGTCCTTAGTGAGATATGAATTTTTGAATGTTATGTGTGGGTTTGCACAAAATGTGTCAAGGTTGGCCTAATGTTAATTAGGCATATGACAATTGTTCAAGCCCTTAGATGACAATAAAGGAAGCCCTTGTGTATGGTATATATACAAGGTGACATGAGGACATTATCCTCATCCATTTGTGCAACACACACTGGAAGATAGGCTCGTGGAGGAGAGATAAATCTCTGTGGAAGCCACAACAAGAGAAGGGTAGGGCAGCTAGGAAGACAAGGATTGTTTTCAGGGTCAATTAAGGAGACTGAGCTGCTAGGAGAAGGTCGAGATAGGAGACCTCAAAACACAGTTCTGTTGGGCTCTGTTTAAGGGACATATGACTGGTTTTATGTTGGCCGTATGCTACAGGAGTACTGTGTGTTAGGCTGCAGGCCATAACACCACAATTAAGGTATGCGTAGGGCTAACTAAGGGCCTATACGTGCCCAAAACAACAACATAATAAAGGAGTTGTCCCATGAAGGTGTGTCGCTGGGGTTGAAGACTGTTTAAACACTGTTGGTGAGGATTTTAGGGCTGTTGCGGTTTGACAAATTGCCCTAACCAGAACAGTCAAAGGCTGTGGACTACAACAAACTTGGAGCAACATTCGTAACGTGTATTGGTCATGATATTGACCGTATTTGGATTAGTTTTGATAGCAGCATGTGGGAGCCAATTTGGAGGCGTGATTCAGTGATCAAGAGCCTCCATAGGTGCAGATCTTGCAGTGTAGTATTGGGCATCAATGGTCTGGTGGAGGGCAGCATGTTGATAGCCCAAAGTAGCCCTAGACAAGCTATCTTGAACTGACGAAGAGGAGCTAAAGGTTGGGTGAAGATTGGCGCCGAAGTGCAGCACTTTGATGGCAAAGGTAACTGCTAAGTTCTAACCTAACAGTTTAGAGCTCAAGAAGTGGCCAGCCTAGAGAGTACATTGGATCAGCCCATGTACCTGCTGCAGAAGTGACTTGCAACACTGTTAGGTGGCAACCCTCCTGGAGTCTCAATGTGTTGTCCTTTGAAGGACTAAGGGGTAGCTAGTGAGTAGTACGAAAACGAAGGGCCGACAGAACAAGATACGACATTGAGAAGCTGCAGCGAAGTTTTTCATTGTATCTTGTATTCCATAGACTGTTGTATTATTAAGATTGGTTTAATATAATGAAGATTGGGTTGTACATTATTGTACAATTTTGTTAAAAATTGTGTACACTTGTGCATATGTGATTTACTGCTTTATATTTTATGTTGTGCAAAGTGCAAAGTTGTTTTGGTTGAGATTCTTGGTTTGGTAGCATCAGTGATTTTAAGACTCTAACCTAGACCCAAGATCGTGGAAATTCAACACCTCTGGACTTAGAGGGAGCAGACAAGATCTGCCTGATTGAAGCATGTTTTGATCTATAAGAAGACAATTGTGACTTCCAAGATGAAGATGGCTAAAAGTTTTGAAGAGTGATGCTGATATGAATCTGCTAAAGATGAACCTGCTATGTGCTAATGATATGTTTCTGACAAGAGTTGAAGCTCTCATTGTCCCGTGTAAGAGGGAGCTGATTTCTGAATTTGAG
Source organism: Pinus albicaulis (assembly GCA_034641835.2). NCBI lineage: Eukaryota > Viridiplantae > Streptophyta > Pinopsida > Pinales > Pinaceae > Pinus > Pinus albicaulis. The sequence goes on from CM076577.1 coordinate 30,239,976, forward strand.
ATGAAGGATCTTGGTCTTATGCATTACTATTTGGGATTGGAAATTTGGAAAAAGCTTGATGGAATATTTGTTGGACAAGGCAAGTACACTATTAAGATCTTTCAGAAATTTGGCATGATGGACTGCAAGTCCATGGACACTCCCATGGTAACAAATTTCAAGAAGATATGAGACAACGATTTTGATTTAATTGATCCTTCTATTTATCACAAATCGATTGGCTCATTGAAATATCTAGTGAACATTAGACTTGATATTTGCTATGCTATGAACACATTGAGCCAATTCTTGGTTGAGCCTCGACATGTGCATTGGGTTGTAGCAAAAACATATATTGAGATATCTGCATGGCACCATTGACTATGGTCCGAGATATGTTTCTAATGGAAAATGGAAACTGCATGGTTTCTGTTGGATGCTCTGATGATAGAAAGAGCACTTCTGGGCTCTGCTTTAATTTCATGGTCTAGTAAGAAGCAAACTTCTGTTGGTTGAAGTTGAGTACATTGTTGCTTGTTCTGCTTATTGTGAAGCTATGCGACTTCAAAAGTTGTTTGCTAGCTTGTTTGATCAGGTCAAAGCACTATATCCAAGATGTTGTCCAAAGAAGAGTTGTGAGGCTTGAATACATTTCTATTGATGATCATGTTGATGATGTTTTGATAAAATCCACTATCCCGAATGAAGTTTGTTTGATTCTGAGAGCAGCTTGGAATGATTGAAAATCCCTCTCTTGGAGAGAGAGATCTTTGATTGCATAACATCATGAATCTTCCTTGGGCTGTAGCCGAGAGACCATATGGTCGTGAAGATTGTCACTCCCTTAGGTTAGTTGACTGAGAGGCTAGTGAGTTTGGTTGGGGAGCTTGGTTTTGAGGCATGAAGTGATCCCTTGGGTCATGATGACTGAGAGACCAGTTTAGTCGGGGACACTGATTTTGTGATCTCTCCCTTAGGTAGTTACCAAGAGACCAGTGGATTGCTCAGGGAGATTGATCTTGAGCTCCCTTCCTTGGGTCGTTGACTAAGAGGCTAATGAGTTTGGTCAGGAAGGATGAGTTCTCTCCCTTGGGTCACGGACTAAGAGACTATATAGTCAGGGAAATTGTAATATTCCCAATTAGCAAACAGCTAATTGGAATATTAATTTTTGTTAAATTTTGCTTTTCTAAAGTTCAACAGGAAATAAAGGGGTGATGGGATCCATAACCCAACCTTAGAATAAAATCACTCTCCTAAAGTCACTAAGACAAGATGATTAAAAGCAAGATGGGGCCCATGAGGCCAAATGAAAGCGCAGGAGAGGTGGTAGTTTAGCCAGCGCAGAGGCAGTGTGGGGACAGACAGCACAGTGGCAGCGTGAGGACAAGCAGCGCAGAGTAGCGTAGGGACAATGTGGCAGAGGGACAGTGCAACACCAGTGGGCCCAAGGGAACGTTGGAGGCTCAATAGCATAAAATGGGGATGAGGGCAGTCATTCTCATTCATTCATACATCTTCCAAATTTTTGTCTATCTAGACCAGAGCACGCTTAAGATGTTTAGCCGAGTCTCCAAGTGCTGTTTAGCACAAGGGTGTCTCCGAGCGGAGATCTCAACCTCGTCCTCGGGGGACTTCGAGTGCTCGCTCAGGAGAGGAGTCCTACCTTCAGTTTTTGTGAGTAGCATCATCAGTTCAGCACTAGGAATACACAGTTCATGCCAGGGCAGCGCAGTCACTCAGGGGATTACGCCGTCAAGGAGGAGAGCAGCTCTAGGAGAGGAGGAAGGTTGAGATATTTCTTTCCAGCCATTCAGTTCAGAGGCCAACGTACCCAACAAAAGTGCGTACCCATCCCAAGGGGGTAATTTTTCCGGGGTCAGCCTTTCCAGAGGTCCTTCGCGGTTATTCTTGGGTTTTGGACGAGATTCTGGTGTCCGAGTTCCGGATTTTTCTGAGTAGCAGAACATCCCCTTTTTGCAGTCCCTTTCCAACGAGCAATAGCATTTCCAGCAGGACAGCGTAGAGGAGGAGCCACACAAAGCAACAGAGGAGCAGACTTTTTGAGCAGGGAAAGAGAGACCATTTCAGCCTGCCTAGAGCAGGCCAAGGTGCTATCATTCTGAGCACTACTTGTACTTGTCCCTCATTTTAGAAATATTAATAAAATGGCTCAACAATTCTGGTTTATTTGCAGTGTTTTTCATGCATGCTTCTATTTGCTGTAGTTTTAGTCTTATGTTGCTTTGTATTATTGTCTCTTCCCAATTTGGGATATTACAGTGGTATCAGAGCTCATAGACTTGGCTCAGTCTGTGGAGCAATTGGTTTATGACACCCGAAGATATAGAGTACATTACATACCGGAAGCAGAGGGCATAGGCTCGAAATCACACCTGATCAAGAGGACATCGTTCCGGTTGAGGAAGACAAGGGGAAGGCACAAATGGCAAATGAAAGAGATGAAGAGAAGGAGTTTGGTAACCTCCTCTTAAAATCAGTGCAAGATCTTTCCAAAAATATAGAGGAAATGGGACAGAAGATTGCCGAAGAGAACAGACAACGAGAAATTTCAAGGGAATTTCACAATGGAGAAGGCTCTGATACTTCTCACCATGTACTGGAGCATAACGCTGTGCAGTAGGTAGTGCTATGCACTCCCCCACGTTCCACCATGCCCACATTATTGAGTTCAGGAGCGGGAACGGGAGGACCCCAGCAGCCGAAGGTGGCTCACTACGGGGAGTATTTTGCAGAATATTAGTCATATGGGCCAGAGTTTGGAGATTTCCTCGCTTTCAACGAATTGTGCCAGCTGAAAAACAATAGCAGACCACGCAACCAAAATAGAGGATGAGGGTACACACAGGGTAGTGACTTGCAACGTACCGTGGGCAGATTTTTCTTGCCTACCTATGATGGATCATCGAAGTGTTTGGCAAAGGCTTGGGTGGAGAAGCTGGACATTTATTTTCAGCTGAACCAAATGGCAGAGGTAGAGGCCATCAAGGTGGCAACGCTGCACCTTGAGGGAGAAGCCCATGATTGGTGGTTCCACGGGATGTCTATGCTGGGTCACGTAGGGGTGATAGTGTATGCAGAGTTCACCTGGAGGTTGGTTGAGAGATTTGATCGGAAGGATCCGGAGGAACATTTTGTTGAGCTGACCAAGCTCAAACAGACAGGGAACCTAGAAACATACATTTCCGAGTTCTTGAAGCTCTCAGTGATGATTCCAGGTCTGCCCGTGCCCAGAAGAGTGTATATGTTTATTGACAGACTGGCAGAACCTTTGCGTGGGCTAGTCAGATCCACTAGGTCTACTACGCTGTAGGACGCAGTATGGAGGACTAGGGACTTGCAGGATCCCATGCCGAGGACGAGAGCTCCTTTTCCCCACAAACCAACGTTCCAGCAGAGGGGGAAAGACATGAGAGCCCCACCCCGAGAGGGAACCAGGGCTGAGGACCTTTGGATGATGATACCCGGAGAGACTTAAGATGGAGGAAGCTGTGCTTCACTTGCCAAGAGCCATGGGCATGGGGTCATCGTTGTGCCACGGGGAAGGCACATTACATTGATGTCTTCTCCGACAGTGATGGAGAAGAAGAGGCATATGAGGAGTTGGAGGGCGATGCTAGCACCGATGCACTTGGAGGGGATCATCCACCACCACCTCCCCCAGCAGCAGGAGGAGTAGCGTTTACACCTACTAGAGGGGTCCTTGCATCCTTGCGGGGAGTTCCCAAGTACTTAACGCGAGAGTTCGAGGCACAATCCAGGGACAACGTGTCTTAGTACTGGTGGACAGCGAGGCCACACACAACTTCATCAATGCCCAACTAGTGCAGAGGAGGGGCATACCGACAGAGAGCTTTGATGGCTTCTCTGTGTTGGTTCCAGGTGCCAGGACCATGTAGTGCATGCAGTATGTTCCGGCATTAGCAGTGACCATGGGGACATACACAGTGATGGATCACTTCTTTGTGGTCGATATTCCAAATACTCATGTGGTATTGGGTGTGCAGTGGCTTATATCACTTGGGAAGGTCACTACAGATTGGGAGACTATGGAGATGGAGTGGACAGATAAGAAGAGTGGGAAGCATGTGATGATCAGAGGCATGCACACGTCTTCCCCAAATAGTCTCTGCACACTGGATGGATGCAGATTTACGGAAGGGAGACATAAGAGTGGACAATGGAGCTGCGTATTTCAGAGGCAGGAGTCTCAAGTTAGTCGGTGCATCTCGATGTGCAGGCTATCTTGGACTGTTACTCCATGGTTTTCAGGGACATACCACCAAGGCAGCCACCAGACCAGGGGTTTGAGCATACTATTGAGCAGGAGCAGGGAATCCAAGCAGTGATCACCACACCTAACAGGCACCCCAAAGCCTATAGGGATGAGATTGAGAGAGCCATACATGAGCTCTTGGCATTGGGACACATCAGGCCCAACACTAGTCCGTTTTCTTTTTCAGTGGTACTGGTGAAGAAGAAGGATGATACATTGTGGATGTGCATAGATTACAGGGCACTGAACAAGAAAACCATGAAGAACCGCTACCCCATCCCCAAGATTGATGAGCTGATTGATGAGTTGAGGGGAGAGAAGTTCTTCTCCAAGATTGATCTGAGGTCGGGGCACCATCAGATCAAGGTGAGGGACCAGGATGTCCCCAAGACTGCATTTAGATGCCACTACGACCACTTTGAGTTTTTGGTGATGTGCTTTGGGTTGACCAATGCTTCTGCCACCTTCCAGTCTTGTATGAACCACATCTTCTGTGGTCAGTTGAGGAAGTTCGTGCTGGTATTTTTCGATGACATTCTCATCTACAACTGCACATGGGAGGAACATTTGCAGCACATTGAGGCTGTACTGCATATCTTGGAGGAGTAACATTTCTATGCCAAGCTGTCCAAGTGCGAGTTTGGGCTTACAAAGATGCTTTACTTCGGGCATATCATCGGAGTGGACGGGGTGAGGGTCCACGAGGAGAAGATCCGGGCCATCCAGGATTGTTCGGAGCTGAAGAACGTGACAGAGCTCCGGGGGTTTGTAGGCATCTGCACCTACTACCGAAAGTTTGTTAAGGGATTTTCACAGCTTGTAGCACCCCTCACAGATCTCACCAAGAAGGAGGCCTTCGGTTGGACAGATGCTGCGTAGAGGGCCTTTGATAGGCTCAAGGGGGTGATGAGCAGCTGCCCGGTGTTGGCATTGCCTGATTTCACGCAGCCGTTTGTGTTGGAGTGTGATTCTTCAGGAGAGGGAGTGGGTACAGTATTGATGCAGGGGGGCCATCCTATAGCTTTCGAGAGTCGGAAGTTGTTGCCGCATGAAAGATTGTACCCCATATACAACAAGGAGATGCTGGCCATCATGCATGTGTTGGCCAAGTTCTGGCAGTACCTGGTGGGTAACAGATTTCGGGTAAGGACTGACCACAATAGTCTCCAGTTCTTCCTTGGGAAAAAACAGTTGCAGGAGAGACAACAAAAATGGGTCAGCAAGATCCAGGCTTATGATTTTGACATCGAGTATGTCAAGGGGAAGAACAATGTGGTGGTTGATGCTTTATCACGGAGACCGGCAACGCTGTCCTTCATGTGTCTTGACGCAGATTGGAGGGCTCAGCTGTTGGTGGAGTATTCCAAGGACCGCTTTTCTTGCGAGGTACTAGATGGGCAGGTGACAGATGACAGGTATTGGGTGATGGATGAGGTCATCTATTATTGGGATCAAATTTTCTTGACAGGCAACTCCCAGCTCAGGGAGAAGATCTTGTGCACAGCCCATGACTCACCACTTTCAGGCCATCAGGGGTTCACTAAAACCTATAGGACCATCAGGGAGAGGTTCTCATGGAAGGGCCTCAAGGAGGACGTACTCCGGCATGTCAAGGAGTGCAAAGTTTGTCAGAGGAACAAAGGAGAGCTAAACCACCCCGCAGGTTTGATACAGCCGCTTCCCATTCCGGAGGGGAAATGGGAGAGCATATCCATGCATTTCATTATGGGATTGCCCATGGTGCAGCACAAGAATTGCATTTTTGTAGTTGTGGATCGGCTGACAACATATGCGCATTTCTTCACCATCTCCGCACGATACACTACTTCATAGGTGGCCGAGTTGTTCTTCCGGGATATTTTCAGACTTCATGGTCTTCTAAAGAACATAGTTAGTGACAAGGACAACCAGTTCATGGGCATATTTTGGAAGGAGCTATTTCGTTTGGTGGGTACAGAGTTGACACCCAACACCAGTTATCACCCACAGACGGATGGACAGACAAAGATAGTGAAGAAGTGGCTAGAGGGCTACTTGAGGAACTACGTCACGGGGTAGCAGAAGGCTTGGCTGCGTTGGCTTCATTTGGGGGAGTACTGCTACAACACGACATTCCACATGTCGATTGGTATGTCTCTGTTTTACGCTTTGTATGGTTATATTGCTCTAACTTTTGTTGATGTGATGTTCAGAGCTAACAAGGCCCCAATGGCCAAAGACTGGATCCAAGAGAGCCAAGACATACTTCGGGCTCTCAAGGATAACCTGGTCACAACACAGAACTAGTAGAAATTATATGAAGACAGAGGTCGCGTAGAGAGACAGTTTGAGGTGGATGATTTGGTTTACCTCCGTCTTCAGCCGTACAAGCAGTCCACGTTGAAGCAGAAAGGAGCTGAGAAGCTCAAACCTCGCTTTTATGGACCATACAGGGTGATTAGACGTGTTGGGGAGGTAGCGTATGAGCAAGATCTGCCAGCCGAGAGCAAGATCCACCACATTTTTCACGTTTCATGTCTGAAGAGAGCTCTTGGGCTGCAGGTGACTACTGTTGAGATTTTGTATAGGTTGTGTAGCATCGGGTTTGCTCTAGCCCTGAAATTTTGTGGAAGGGCTAGGACACACTTAATCTCCAAAACCCAGAAAGGGATTCGATTAATTTCAGTTGGTGTTCAATTTATTCAAATAATTAATTATTTTAATGGATTTCCTAAGTCTAAACTTAGGAAAATAAAATAATTAAAGTGAATTAATTAACATGTGCTGAAATTGTCTTAAGTCACATGGATCAAGCAGTCTTTTAATCTCAGCCGTTGATGAATGATTTAATCTCGGCCGTTGAAGGGTTCAACGAAAAGTATAAGAGAAAGGCTTGAGGGTCAGTTGGGAGACACATAGTTGCAGAGCTGAGGAATAGATCTGGAATTTGTAGGGCAGGTTTGCTAAGAATTTATGGAGGAATTTCCTGCAGCGAGGGGTAGTATTGGCTAAGGGGATGATCTGATCCCGGAGCCAAGAGTCAGTGAGAGGCAGAGGAGCAGCAACAAGGACAACGCAGAGAAGCAGAGCAACAACTACGCAGGTGCTGCGCAACAGCTACACAGGTGCTATGCAGGACAACACAGAGGCTCCAGGGGGCTGCAGAAGTTATGCAGAGGGTCTCCAGGGCTAGCGTAAGGCCTGCGTCACCCTTCCATGGGTTACATAGCCCCTTTTTGGGCAGCGCAGTGGCATTCTAAGGCTAGCAGGGCTGATGCTGGGGCTTCAGGGGCAGCGCTGATGGTTTCTAGGGCCAGATCCAGGCTGAGTTCTGTAAATCCCGTTTGAGGGTGTGGATCAGTCAGATATTTGGCACTAGAACTTCAGGTTAGCTGCAGATTTGAATTCTTTTATTCTCTGTCGGGTTTTCCAGATTTGGAACCTAGATTTATTGTACTCAGAATCTACTTAATAATAAACCCTCATATCTGCTGCACTGATTTTCCCGCTTTGGGTTTTTCCGGGGACTTATGTCCAAAAATCCATGTGTCACTTTGTTGTATGAGCATATTATTCAGTAAATGATCTGCATGTGTAGGCTGTAGTTGTGTTTATTTCGGTATTTTCTGAATTTAATTTCTGAAAATAACTTGTATTAATCTAAATCAAGTAGGAGAAATAAACCAAGATAATGCAGTAGAATTTTCACATGGTATCAGAGCGATAGCAGATCAAGCTGAATCTCCAACAATCAGTTGAAGAAATATTTTTCTGCAGGGTGGCAGAAGAAGCAGCAGATCCGGAAAGGGCATCTTGACAGCAAGAGAACGCCGATCCAGAAGAGGACACCACTGAAGCTGCAGAAGGCCTTCAGGCTTACGCAGACCCTTCCCTGGGCAGCGTAAGGACTGCGTCACCCAGTCTGGGGTCACGCAGTCCAATTCTGAGCAGCGCTGAGACTGCGCTGGTCCAGTCAATGAGACACAGTCTAGTCATTTCTTCTATTGTAGAAAAGATTTGCAAATATCCAGAATATCTTCAGCAGTGCTGGTGGGGTGGAGATTCTGCAGGTGTAGAATTTTACCTAGCTAAGTCAACAAAGACGAGAGGAAGACAGTTACTCAGTAGATCTGAGCCAAACAGATCTGAGATTCGATCAAGAGGATCGGAGAGTGCTGTCCAATTGTGTTTGGGTGAAAGATTTCCAGTAGGGAAATTAGTCTTCAGGAGAAGTAGTTACTAGAGGGTTTCTAGTCACCAAGAAACCCAGATCCAGAGGGAGAAGTACTATTTGTGTCAGATCTGAGCAAGATGGCTCGATATGGACTGACAGATCAAGATAGATTGGACGGCATGTCCTACTATGTTATTTGGAAGGCCAGAATCCTTTTAGTTCTGGATGAGTATGGTCTCAAAGATCATGCAGAGAAGGTTTTTGTGTACCAACCGATGCAGATCCTCTCAAGAAGTATGAAGAAAATCAAGCGCGAACGAAGCGTTTGATCATAGATGGAGTCAACGACCACGTGATTCCTCATATTGCTGGAAAGACTTCAGCAAATGACATGTGGGTAGCCTTGGACACGATGTACCAAGGAGGCTCCGTGCAAAGAAGAATGCTTCTGGACAACCAGATGCGGTTGTTCCAAATGATGAAGGGTGAAGAGATAGATCCATTCCTCTTTAGGCTTCAAGCCATTTGAGATCAGCTGGTTGGAATTGGTGCTACTCGAGATGAGGGGCTCTTAGTGAGGACTACTCTGAATGAAGTCTCGGAAGATTGGGAAATGTTTGTCCAAAGCATTCTGGGAAGGGCAGCGTTACCATCTTGGGCTGACATGTGGGCTATCCTCCGCCAAGAGGAGATCAGGAGGGTCACCAAGCGGCAGAATATTAGTGGAGGAAGCGGAAAGGCCAAAGTCAAGGAAGAGGAGGACGATGCAACCCTTGCATCAAGGGAAAAGAAACATCAAGGGAAGAAGAAGAAGGACCTTTCCAAGGTCAGATGCTTTAACTATGGTGATCTTGGACATTTCGCCAGCAGTTGTCCTAAGAAGAAGGATAAAGGTTCTTCTGATTCCAAGGCTGCAGCAGCAAAGGAAGATGGCTCTGATGATGATGCAACCATGAGTGCTCATGTACCTCGAGAGAAGAGGTGGGACGACATGGATTTGTAGAGCATCTATAGACAATGGCGGGATCCTTGAGTCAACCCTACTCTTGGATCACATACGAGGTACGGGAGCCTTAAGACAGTAGCGGGATGAGTCGGGAGATGGTTGCAGAAGGTCACAATGAAGCAAAGGAGAGAGATGAAGAGCTGAAGAGGGAGTAGCGTAATGCAGAGGCAGCAACAGGGTGCAGACAACAGCGCAGAGGCTGATGGGACTTCAGCAGCGCAGAGAAGCTATGCTCACGCAGTGTAGTGTTGCAGCATGACAATGTCTCCAGGAGGACAACATGAATTAGCATTTAGGGAGCTTCAGTGGTGGAGGGCAACTTGACTTATCTGTCAAACAATTGGGCAGAGTTATTTCTGTTGCTTACTTCTCAGCAACTGAGTTGCAGTGCAGCAGTTAGTAGTGGTAGTGCTATGGACAGCATGATGCAACAATTTGAGAGGGAGTTGCAGTACAAACATGGCAGTGTCAGTGGCAGTGGCATGGGTAGCAGTACAGAGCAATGTTATCGGAACCGAATCGGTTATCGAACCGGAAAACCTTGTGGACCGGGAACCGGTCGGAACCGGAAAAAAACCGGAAAAAAAACCGGTTTACCAAAAACACATAAAATATTCATATTTTAAAGAAAAACTAGATATATTCATGTACATCCATATTAATCCAAACCATTTAAACACAAATATGCAAAATTTTTCATTATATAGGTGCAGATAGCCAAAATAGCACTTAGTGCAAAACATCGCTGAACAAAAAATGTAACAAACATCAAGAAACAGGGTCTAAAAGGCCTTTATAGTCCAAAATAACATGTTAGATCATAGTATTATACTATAGCCTACAATACTACAAGCTACATATGATCAAATCATCAATCATCATCAGAATCCCTAAGTCACCTGATACGGGGATACGGGTACGGTGACCCCGGAACAGGATACTTCTGGGATACGATATGTTATATATTATTTTATTAAAAAATATATATATTTTAAAATATATATATATATATATATATATATATATATATATATATATATATATTAAAAATTAGATATTTTTTACACAAATTCATACTTAATTCATTGATTTAAACATAGATTTATCTATCATTTTCGATAGTCAAGGTTTTGTTTGAGTGATGGGTACATTTTTAGTAGGGTCATGATAGAGGAGTTTGACAACCAATGTCACTAACATCAAGGTACATAGAGGGATTGGTGCTCTTGATTAAATACGAGTTCCATACCCTAATACATGACAAAATTCGATGGAAACATTGCAATAACCCAATCCTGAAATCCTGAAAAATTGATAAGTCTGTTGGATTTTGAATGAGATCTAAAATTCTACTTTCTCCATATGAAATCCAATGAGGTCGGAACCACTCTCAAACATCCTGAGTCATTTCATGGTAATGTTAAAAATTTAAGTAAAAGGATGAAAATGAAGATTAAGGAGAATGTCACTTTTACTTTAAGAATTTAGCATTACCATGAATAGTGTGAGGGAAATAGAGGGGGTGGGGGTGTTTAAGTAGCTTTAGGGGGGGCTAGGGTAGCGTTATTAACTAGGAAAAATAATAATTTAGAAAAAAAAATTAAAAAATTAAGAAAAAAAATTAAGAATTTTTTTTTTTTTTTTAGTGCCCAGGCTTGTGAACCGGTCTCTGAACCGGTCCGAACCGGACCGGTACGGAACCGGCCGGTTCAGTAACGAACCGGTCATTTCCGGTTCGGAGGGCCGGTTCGGACCGGTTTTGCCTCCAAACCGGTTGGACCGGCCGGTTTTTCAGAACCGGTTCGGTTCTGATAACATTGGTACAAAGAGCAGCAAAGCAGTGGATGGAGGGCAGCAGGCCAAGCATCAGCAACACAGAATCCAGCTTCAATATCTTGTAGTGCATAGTGTGGATGCATTGCTAGAGTACACTTTCCTAGAGCACACTCTGTGCTAAGAGGGAGTGTTGAGATTTTGTATAGTTGGTGTAGCATCGGGTGTGCTCTAGCCTTGAAATTTTGTGGAAGAGCTAGGACACATTTGATATCCAAAACCCAGAAAGGGATTTGAGAAATTTTAGTTGGTGTTCAAGTTATTCAAATAATTAATAATTTTAATGGATTTCCTAAGTCTAAACTTAGGAAAATAAAATAATTAAAGTGAATTAATTAACACGTGTTGAAATTGTCTTAAGTCACATGGATCAAGCAATCTTTTAATCTCAGTCGTTGATGAATGATTTAATCTCGGTCGTTGAAGGGTTCAACGAAAAGTATAAGAGAAAGGCTTGAGGGTCAGTTGGGAGACACATAGTTGCAGAGCTGAGGAATAGATCTAGAATTCCAGGGCGGGTTTGCTAAGAATTTCTGGAGGAATTTCCTGCAGCCAGGGGTAGTATTGGCTAAGGGGATGATCTGATGTTGGAGCTAAGAGTCAGTACGAGGCAGAGGAGCAGCAACAAGGATAGCGCAGAGAAGCAGAGCAGCAACTATGTGGGTGTTGCGTAGCTGCTACGCAGGACAATGCAAAGGCTCCAGGGGGCTGCAGAAGTTACGTAGAGGGTCTCCAGGGCCAGCGTAAGGCCTGCGTCACCCTTCCAGGGGTCACGCAGTCCCTCTCTGGGCAACACAGTGGCATTTTGAGGCTAGCAGGGCTGACGCTGGGGCTTCAGGGGCAGCACTGAGGGTTTCTCGGGCCAGATCTGGGCTGAGTTCTGTAAATCCTATTTGAGGGTGTGGATTAGTTAGATATTTGGCACTAGAACTTCAAGTTAGCTGCAGATTTGATTTCTTTTATTCTCTATCGGGTTTTCGAGATCTGGAACCCAGATTTACTGTACTCAGAATCTACTTAATAATAAACCCTCATATCTGTTGCACCAGTTTTTCCCGCTTTGGGTTTTTCTAGGGACTTATGTCCAAAAATCCATGTGTCACTTTGTTGTATGAGCGTATTATTCAGTAAATGATCTGCATGTGTAGGCTGTAGTTGTGTTTATTTCGGTATTTTCTGAATCTAATTTCTGAAAATAACTTGTATTAATCTAAATCAAGTAGGAGAAATAAACCAAGATATTGCAGTAGAATTTTCACAACTGCAACTATGGAGCTCCCACCTACAGATGATGAGGGGCATTTGGTGCTATAACCGGAGGCCATTCTAGACACTCGGGAGAGACAGCTGAGGAGCAGGACAATCAAGGAATATCTGATCAAATGGAGGAACCTTCCTGATGAGGATGCCACTTGGGAGGGGAGAAGATCCTGCAGCATCCATCCTTGCAGTTGCTTGAGGACAAGCAACGTTTTGGTGGGGAGGATTGTAATATTCCCAATTAGAAGACAACTAATTGGAATATTAATTTTTGTTAAATTTTGCTTTTCTAAAGTTCAGTAGGAAATAAAGAGGTGATGGGACCCATAACCCAACCTTAGAATAAAATCACTTTCCTAAAGTCACTAAGACAAGATGATTAAAAGCACGATGGGGCCCATGAGGCCAAGTGACAACACAGGAGAGGTGGTAGCTTAGACAGCGCAGAGGCAACATGGGTACAGACAACGCAGTGGCAGCGTGGGGACAGGCAACGTAGAACAGCATAGGGATAGCATGGCAGAGGGACATCGCAACACCATTGGGCCCAAGGGAACATTGGAGGCTCAATAGCATGAAAAGGGGATGAGAGTAGTCATTCTCATTCATTCATACATCTTCATAATTTATGTCTATCTAGACCAAAGCACGCTTGAGCTGTTTAGCCGAGTCTGCAAGTGTTGTTTAGCACAAGGGTGTCTCCGAGCGGAGATCCCAACCTCGTCTTCGGGGGACTTCGAGTGCCCGCTCAGGAGAGGAGTCCTACCTTCCGTTTTTGTGAGCAACATCATCAATTCAACACTAGGAATACACAGTTCATGCCAGGCAGTGCAGTCACTCAGGGGATTATGCAGCCAAGGAGGAGAGCAACTCTGGGAGAGGAGGAAGGTTGAGATATTTCAGTTCGGAGTCTTGTGAGGGGATCAACTCTTCCATAGCAGAGTTTCTTGGGTAGTTGGCAACAATTCTTTCCAGTTGTTCTGTTCAGAGGCCAGCGTACCCAGCGGAAGTATGTACCCATGCTAAGGGGGTGATTTTTCCGGGGCAGCCTTTCTGGAAATCGGCAGGTTATTCTGGGTTTTTGGAGGAGAGTCCCTAAATCCAATGGTTGAGATAGCTTTAGATTTAGGGCTGAGATTAAATGCTCATTTAAATCTCACTTTCTATTTTTTAATTCACCCCACTTTAATAAAGACCCACTTAGTCATTTATTTCCAAAGTCACTTTTCACTTCCTAATTTCACATTGACTTTATTAAAGTCACTTTAAAATTAGACTTTAGTAAATTTATCATTTAAAGTCACTTTTAAATTAGATGTGACTTTATAACTTTATAAAGTCACTTTAGGAGAAAAATTAAATTCTTTTGGACACTTTTCCCTAGGCCAAAGATCAAAGCCTTAGGGAACCACCTGTCCTCCGGTAACCAAATTTCAACACTCCCTCTTACCAAGGAAGGTGTTCCTCACCACACCCATCTTGTCTCTGAAGTAGACATGCTTGCCCTGTGGTAAGGCTTTGGTAAGAATATATGCAACCTGCTCATCAGTGGGAATATACTCAAGCTTCACAGCTCCTTTCTGAACATAGTCTCTGATGAAGTGATATTTGATCCCGATATGCTTTGACCTATCATGAAATACTGGATTCTCCGTGAGTTTAATGCAACTCTGATTATCACAGTAAATCACTGAAGGTCTCAACGGCTGACCAAATAAACCAAACAACATCTTGCGAAGCCAGATGGCCTCACAACTAGCTAGACTGGCTGCCATATACTCTGCTTCCGCTGAACTCAATGCTACTGACTGCTGCTTTCGGCTGAACCATGACACAACTGCCGAACCCAACCCAAAACAGCACCCTGAAGTGCTCTTTCTATCAGAAGCACAACCTGCCCAATCAGAATCAGTGTAACCTGCCAATCTCACTCCATCCCCCTGCCTGTAGTCCAGACCATAATCCACTGTCCCTTGCGCAAAATGTGTTTTGCAGCCACCCAGTGAACCTTCCTAGGCTCACACATAAACTGACTCATCGTGTTGACTGCAAAACAAATATCTGGTCTAGTGTTGACCAGATACATCAAGGAACCAATCAGCTGTCTGTACAATGTGGGATCCCCCAACTCGGAATCCGAAGCATGAAGCTTCTTCCAGTTGGTGATCATCGGTGTCGACATGGGTCTACAATCCTCCATGTGGAATCTGCCAAGGATGTCCACAATTTACTTCCCCTGCCCCAGGAAGAAATGCCCCTCCTCCTGCCACACCTCCAAACCCAAAAAGTAATGCATTAAGCCAATGTCCTTCATCTCAAACTCGGCGGCAAAGAGCTCCCTGTACACCGGTGCTCATTGCTCTATGAGTCTTTTTGCACCCGTAATGACCAAGTCATCCACTTGCCACAGAATAGGAAGGCTCTCCTCACAATAAAGTAAAGGTTTGGTCTGCATCACTCTTTATGAATCCCATCTCCGCAGAGAGCCATGGTTTTCACAGAGTGCAGGCTACGGCTTTAACATAAATTGATAAAGGGCCTTCTTCGATCTGCACACATGGAACTCCTTCCCGCACCTCAAGCCTATGGCTGCCCAATGTACACACCTCCTCTGTGTAAACCATTGAAAATGCGAGTCTTCACATCCATTTGGTTGATCTTGACTTCATCTCTTACATTATGTGATTCTGAAAACACAAATTCTGGAAATTTCACAGTGCTGAAATGCAGAAATAAAAACTCAGAAAAATAAATCAGCCACACACTGAAAAAAGACATGCCGATTTTTGGTCAAGATGACCTTGGAAAAACCCCCTGCAACTCTTGGGGAAAACTAGTTCGAAAGCTTCTCTTTATTTCTGAATATGATTTTACAGTGAATAGTAAAACACAGAAAAATTACAGCAAATACAAAACCCACTTATCTCGATTTTCGTGTCAACCTCCAATCTGGAAAATCGTGCCAACAACAAAACAAAAATTTACAGGAAAAATTCTGACATTAAATGCGTAGCACGAAGCACTCTCGAAAAATGTGCTTTCTGAGCCCAGCATGTACCATCAGATTCTATCTGAGAAATATCGGTAGCCCCTCCTCGATTTTGAGCCACTAACAATCTCGAAATTAATTTTACCTTTGTTGTTGAAAACCATCCTCTCTAATCTGGTGTAACTTGCCTCAAAATGCGTGCAACCTTGTACGGATTTTCTATCTCGGTAAATGTGCCAATAAACTGTTATACGGAAATGTGCCTTGAAATTATTGCCTCTGCTTTGTACGAAATATTTGTGTCTCTATTGCTTCTCTCCTCGCTCAAAAATTCTCTTGACTTTCTCTCTTCCTCCTCTCTCAATCTGCTCATGAAAGAATGAATGACCTTTTCCCTCATTTTCCTCCTTTAACCTAACCCTAAGTGACTTTTGGGGAATCCTTAAATCTAATGGTTGAGATAGCTTTAGATCTAGGGCTGAGATTAAATGCTCATTTAAATCTCACTTTCTATTTTTAATTCACCCCACTTTAATAAAGACCATGTCATTTCTTTCCAAAGTCACTTTTCCCTTTTTAATTTCACAGTGACTTTATTAAAGTCACTTAAAAATTAGACTTAATAACTTTATCACTTAAAGTTACTTTTAAATTAGATTTGACTTTATAACTTTATAAAGTCACTTTAGGAGAAAAATTAAATTCTTTTGGACACTTTTCCCTAGGCCAAAGATCAAAGCCTTAGGGAACCACCTGTCCTCCGGTAACCAAATTTCAACAACCCCTTTTTGAAGTCCCTTTCCAGCCAACAACAACATTTCTAGCAAGACAACATAGAGGAGGAGCCACGCAAAGGAGCAGACTTTTGGAGTAGGGAAAGAGAGAGCATTTCATCCTGCCTAGAGCATGCCAAGGTGCTATCATTCTGAGCACTACTTGTACTTGTCCCTCATTTAAGAAATATTAATAAAATGCCTCAACAATTCTGGTTTATTTGCAGTGTTTTTCATGCATACTTATATTTGTTGTAGTTTTAGTCTTTTGTTGCTTTGTATTACTGTCTATTCCCAATTTGGGATATTACAGAGATTGATGTCAAGATAGGGGTTCCTCCCTTGGGTCATGGATTGAGAGACCTTTGTTTATGGTCGGGAAGATGGACCCTGTGTATACTCTCTTAGGTCATTGAGCTTGACTAAGAAACCATTGCATATGGTTGGAGAGTTTGGTCTCATGAATAATATTGACTGATCCCCTGATCAATTGGTCACTGACCTTGCTGCCATTGGGTTTTGGCTTATGGGACGTGTTGGCTATGTATCTTTCTTTATGATGGGACTTGTACATTTGATCTCTCCCTTGGGCTGTTGTTGAGAGACCTATGGATTGGTTGGGGAGATTGATCTTGGAAGAGAGAGAAACTTGTACATTTGATCTCTCCCTTGGGATGTTGCTGAGAGACCTATGGATTGGTCGAGAAGATTGATCTTAAGAGAGAACAAAAAGTACATCCTTGGCTAAGAGGGAGTATTGGAAATTTCATAGTCATGGTCGGTATTTTCATTAAAAAAAGAAAAATAAAATTTAAATTTACATTTGTGTCCCCACAAGTATCAAGTCACCCCCCTTCTTGATCATATTAGCCTGCCCAAGAGACACATCTATTTGCATGGACGAACAACTATATATTCAACCTATTCGCTCTCCTTCAAGGCAAATTTTCGCATCTTTGATGTAATAATCTTAATGGAAAATATTAAGTGATAACAACAATTAAAGCATAAACAGGTAACCATAAAACTAGCACACCAGCATAATGACAAATTGCACCAGAAATTGTACCAAGAGCTGAGCCATTTTATTAACTGAGAAAACAAGGTACATATAAATGAAGAAGAGGAACCTGTGCATGCTACAACAAGTTAGTCAAGTCCCGGGTGAAAATGGAGCTTCCGAAGTGCTAGAAACTGCTCTCCCCAAGTCTCTGCGCTGGCCCAGTGAATTCTACTGCTACTGGATGCAATGGAATTGGTGTTTCGAGCCTCTAAACTACTCAGAAAATTCCAGGAAATTAACTGGAGCCTTCTCACAAGGAACCCATAATAACTCAAAAAAATCTCATGGACCCAAGTGGTGGAAATGGTCCCAGAGTGAACTGCGCCCTTCGCCAATAATTTTTGCTGTTGGCCATTGACTAGAACACTGGTTTCTGCCAGAAATACTGCCCAAAAAATTCTACAAAATTAATCTCGGACTCCTCTCACCAAACCCACAAAAACCCAGAAAGGGTTTCGGCTAAATCCACCGACTCCCAGTGACCCCCAACAAGTGCAAATCATCAAATTTGGCCAGAAAATGTCCCACTGTTTGATATTAAGGAATTATGCCCAAATCTACCATTGGCTAAATTCTCCCTTGGGGTTTACCTCCAATCTCCGACCCTTATCTCTCCACAATTCTTCTCCATTCTTCCCTTGTGCGCAGGCTAAGCCAAAAACCCCTATGCGCTTCCAAATAAAGAGAATTTCATCCCACAGATTTGTTGCTCTCTATCCCTGCAAAATCACCACAAAATTCCCATCTCCAACTAGGAAAATCCTCCTGCAAATAACCTAGACTCCAGCTCGTTGTATGCTGGACCACAATGAATAACTCAAATTGTCTCTACGCCTAAAAAATACGCAAAGCTGGAAATAATGCTATCAGTGAAGCTCTATGAAATCCCAACAACGGACTCTCTGAATTCCCAACTAGGGAGGCACTTGAAGTCCTCCGAAGATGGGGTGGAATCTCGTTTGGAATTCCTATGCTAAACAACACTCTACCCTGGCGCTAAACAACTCCAAGAGAAGATGAAGTGTTAAGTGTAATAGTCATGACTCAAAAGATGATCCACAAAATGAGTCCCTCCTCCTTCGTTTATATTTTCTCTCCATCCTTCTAGACTCCTTTTAATATTATTTTATTGGTGGGGGCCATTTTCCACTTAGTCACTTCTTCCACCATTTTAATAAAATAATAATTTGCCACCAATCAAAAAAATAATACTTGCCACCTTTCTCCCAAATTACTAGTTGCCTCTTTTAATTAATATTACCAAAATTGGGTTAAATTCCCATGCTCACAAAATTAGGGATATTAGATTTGATCTGAGACATTTGCGAATTGACTGAGGCATCTCTTCTTTGTGATTTGTGAGCTGATTGAGGCACCTTATCTCTGTGGTATGTGAGCTTCTCTATGGTAGTATTCTTTTTGGTATGCGAGCTTCTCTGTGGCAGTATTCTCTGTGGTATGTGAGCATCTCTGTGGTATTATTCTGTGTGGTATGCGAGCTCTTCAGTGGCACTATTCTCTATGGTATGCGAGCTTCTTTGTGGCACTATTCTTTGTGGTATGTGAGTTGTTTTGTGGCTCTATGTGACTGAGGAAGAGGACAAAGTTTTGTCCATATGATCTTATCAAAGATATGTTATTTTGACTGATGTAAAATTGATGAATTGAACTCTTTCTCATAAGGAAAGATTTGCTGGGTTTTCCCTTGTGGGTTTTTCCCTGGCCGTTGGCCTAAATTTTGGTGTCTCTTGTCTTTGTTTTCATTGTGATCTACTTCCCTACTGATGCTTGAAATTTTTCTAAGTGTAACTGCTTGATGATGTGAATATGATTAAAGAAGTTAAAATGTTTCATTAGAAGTAGTTACTAGATAGAAAATTTGCACTAGTCTCAATTGCACTAGAAAAATCAACACTTCCTCCCATTGTGTCAAGCAATGATAAATTTATATTTTTTAAGGTAACTAAAGGAGTCCAGGAGCTTTTTGGGTCGAAATATTAGTAGAGGGATTAAGTTGATGATCCTCATTTCAAAAAGAAATTTGAAAATGCATATAGAAATTTTGCAAAAAATGTTGATGGTTTAGGAGGGAAACCCCATTCTAAATATCTTGTCAGTTAAGGTTCTTCTTATCAATAAATATTGCATCTATTATGTGGAAAAATTCCATTTAGTAGTCACCAGTTTAGGAAGCATGATAAGTCCAAGTGTATTTTAGTGTATATATATATATATACACACACACACACACAAAAGAAAAACATAGCTTCCTTGCATGGCCGAGGCTTCATAGGCTTGTAACATGCTTTTCTTGACAAGGTACTTCCTCTTACAATGATGCAACAAGCATCATCATGCCCTTCCCTAATCTAGGGGCATCATAATGAAGTGTTGTTGACCTTTAACACTCAAGCAATGTCCCTTTAGCCAAGAGGATGTGGATAGGGGTAATCTATTTCACCAAAGTTGCCCAAGACTTGTACCTTTCCTGAACCATTTAAAATGGTTGGCTTGCATGGGCGAGATAATCCATAAGTGTGAAACATGTCTTTGGGGGATTTGAACCTTGGTGGGGGGGATATCACCAACCCTACTTAAGCAGTTGTGAGGTCATATGGCTTCTCAACTTGTAGGATTGCTTGATTGGGAGTTGGACCTTACAATCATTTACTATGATAATTATAATTGTATCAAACTCTTCGAGAATTCCAATGTTTCATGACAGATCCAAGCACATGGAGATCAAATATCACTTCATATGAGACAAGATTTAGAAGGGAGTAGTGAAGCTCCTGTATATTACCACAGCTCGATAGGTATCTAATATTGTACACCAATCCAAGTCTGTATCTATATGTCTCAAACTTCCCTTTTGCATTGAACTGAAATGCTGTTGACAAACTGTTGACTTTTGTATATCATCAATAAAATATTCTGTTTCTCTAAAATAAAGAATATTTCGATTCCATAGGTTTCATCTTTCCCTTATGAGAAGCAATTGCTTTCCTTGAGTACACCATTATAAATTATCAAATAGGTCTAAAATTACAGTGATAATGAATTAAATTGTGTACATCATTCTAGAAGCATTCATTTTTGAAATATTAATGAATGGGCCAGTTTGTGCCATTCTGATCTTTTTTTGCTTTTTTATCTTATTTTCGGAGTGGAAGAGATTGCCTTTTATTTACAGTTAGTCATCTTTCCTAGATTGCATACATAGCTATGCAATGTCTTGAATTTGAAAATTTTCTTTTGAACTGACATATGGGATAAGGGAGATAGTTTTTGATATGTTTAGCTAATAGTTGATTGGATGTTCTGGAAGGTTAGCATGTCCTTGTAAATAGCTAGCAATTACTGGAAAAATATCAGAGATGGATTTATTATTGTGTATTCTCCATGCAGGTAGCAGCAGCTATGTGTGCTGTCATACCCATTTTAGGTAGTGCCATCATGGAAGCTACATGCTGTGGTGAGAAAGTCAAACTATTAAACTTATAATCTTGTTCTCCATTCATACTCAAATTCTTTGGTTCTATTTCCATTTTTTCGTAACTGTTAACTTTTTTCTGTTCTTAGAAGTGGCTTGGAAATTTTCAGTTAACAAACGTATGGATGTTCATTTATGGAAGCAATAGAGTTACACAATGCATTTCCGTAAGTGGGCATTACATAACCGTGGATTTGTTTCAAAAACCTAAGGGAACTAGTTTGATGTGGAGATTTGCATTGATAGACATGCAATCCTCATATAAGATTGTATGCATGTTTTGTTTTTTGCAAAAGTACTTATATTATGCAAAATGCATATGATTACAAAAATAGAAGGATCCCCTAACCAGATGCAGTCATAGCTGCAATGAGGTTAGAGTAAGCCCTTGAAAAAACGTTCTTAACATCAATAGAAATCGTTTAGCTCTAGTTGTTAAATATTCAATACCAGCCCAGATTTATTTATACCTCAACAATTTTTATTCCCAGAAAATTATTAAATAAAATTCTAAATCCTAGAAAATAAAATCACTGATATTTAATTTCTGAAAAAAAATTGCAGTGGAAAAAACATAGAGAGATCATGTGATATCCCAAATTGGGATTAACAGTAATGAAAGTGCAAATAGACAAGCACCTACAGTAAAATTGAAAACACCATTAAACAAACATAAAATGAAGCCATATTCAGCGCTGAGCCATTTTATTAAATTGTCGGAAAGAGTACAAATATGGTGCTTGGAAGGATAGCACCTGTGCAGCTGAAGAACAACTCTAATCCTAGCAAATCCTCCGCTGAAATATGCTCTGCGTGGCTCACCCACTGCGCTGCCCAGTCCAGGAAATTACTGCTGCTGCCTGACTTCGGACTGCTGGTTGGCCTTGCTCCCGTGCTCAGAAAATTCGGGGAATTGGTCACCGGACTCCTATCATTAAACCCACAAAAACCGGCGAAGGGTTTGCAGAAAGCTCGACCCCGGAAAATGGCCCTTTTGGGCTTGGCATGCTGCTTTGCTGGGTAATTCGACCTTCTGACTGAAACTGCTGGAAAATGCCTCTGAAACACTGCCAAAATCTCTGGTAAGAGGTGGTTAGCCTCCCCTCCAAATCCTCCGGCTGTTCTCCTCTTCAACTCCCTACTCGCGACACTTCCCCTTGGCTGGACTGCGCAATCACTACGCTGTCTTAACTGTCTCTGCGCTGCCTTGAAGGGACTGCATCCTCCTGCTGGTGATGCTCCAAATGTCCCTCACAAAATGGTGGAACTCCCTCTCCTGAGCGGGCACTCGAAGTCCCTCGAGGTAGAGGTTGAGATCTCCGCTTGAAGATCTCGTGTGTTGAACAACACTGCAGACTTGTCTCTTCGGCTCAAGCGTGCTTTGTCAAGAAGACAGAAAATTCTAAGGTGAATGAAAAAATGATGGGGAATGAGCTGCTCCCTTCCTTTTGTCTCCAACGGCCCAACGTTTCTCTTGGGCCCCACATTGGACTGTGCTGCCCCCTCACTGGCCACTCCTATGCTCTCTCTCCTTGTCCACTGACAGTGCTGCCACTTAACAATACGCAGAGCGTTTCATTGGCTCTTTTTGCCCCCACCAAAGCCGCAATCTTTTGCCTCCAACTATAGGAAAAAGACATCAACTCGTTTTAATCTAATTTGTGGGTCCCGACCCACATTATTTCTGCCTAACTTTAGGAAAAGCCAAAATTAACCAAAAATTAATATTCCAATTAACTGACTGCTAATTTGGAATATTACAGTCCTCCCCGCCAAGATGTTGCTTGTCCTCAAGCAACTGTAAAGATGGGTGCTGAAGAATTTTCTCCCCCTCCCAAGTGGCATCCTCATCTAGGAGGTTCCTCCATCTGATCAAGAATTCTTTCACCACCCTGCTCCCCAAGTGCTTCTCTTTGGTGTCCAATATAGCCTGTGGCTGAAGTACCAAGTGCCCCTCATCATCCATGGGAGACAACTCAGCTGCTATTGTCACCTACTGGCCCAAAGCCTTTTTCAGGCAAGAAACATGGAATATGTTACGTGCTCGGCTCCCCGGGGCCAGGGGTAGCTCCAACTCATATGCTACCTCCCCCACTCTCCAAGTGACCCTATAAGGGCCATAGGATTGGGGTTTCAGCTTCTATGCCCCTTTTCTGCTTCAACGTTGACTGCTTGTACGACTGGAGGCGAAGGTATACAAGGTCCCCAACCTCAAAGTGTCTCTCCATGCGGCCCCTGTTAGCATAGATCTTCTGCTGGTTTTGTGCTGCCCGCATGTTGTCCTTGAGAGACCTCAAGATGTCTTGGCTCTCTTGAATCCAATCCTTGGCCCTGGGGGCCTTACTGTCTCCAAACATGACATCAATGAAAGTCAGAGCATCATAACCATACAAGGCACGAAATTGAGACATACCTATAGACATGTGGTAGGTGGTGTTGTAGCAGTATTCCCCTATGTGTAGCCACCTCAACCACACCTTTTGCTGCCCAATGATGTAGTTTCGCAAGTATCCCTCCAGCCACTTGTTAACTATCTTTGTTTGACCATCCGTTTGGGGATGGTAGCTCGTACTAGGAGTGAGCTCCGTACCCACCAACCAGAATAGTTCCTGCCAAAATCCCCCCATGAAACGTCTGTCTCGGTCACTGACAATGGTCTTGGGGAGACCATGCAACCGAAATATCTCTCTAACGAACATGTCGACCACCTTTGAGGTCGTGTACATGGCCGAGATCACGAAGAAGTGAGCGTATTTGATCATGCGATCTGTTGAGATTTTGTGTAGTTGGGGTAGCATTGGGTGTGCTCCAGCCCTGAAATTTTGTGGAGGGGCTAAGACACACTTGAACTCCAAAACCTAGAAAGTGTTTGGTGAAATTTCAGCTGGTGTTCAAGTTATTCAAATAAATAATTATTTTAATGGATATCCTAAGTCTAAACTTAGGAAAATTAAATAATTAAAGTGAATTAATTAACACATGTGCTAAAATGTTCTAAAAGACACGGATCAAGCAGTCTTTTAATCTCAACCGTTGATGAATGTTTTAATCTCGGCCATTGATGAGATCATCGAAAAATTATAAGAGAAAGGCTTGAGGGTCAGTTGGAGACACACACACAGATGCAGAGCTAAGAGACTGATCTGGAATTCTAGGGTAGGGTTTGCTAAGAATTTTCGGAGGAGTTTTTTGCAGCGAGGGGTAGTATTGGTTGAGGGGATGATCTGATCTCGGAGCCAAGAGTCAGCAGGAGGCAAAGGAGCAGCTTTCAAGGATAGCGCAGAAGATCAGAGAGCAGCAGCAGCTGCGCAACACAGAGGCTTCAGCCGCTACGCAGGCCCAGAAAGGGGTAGCGCTGCAGCTTCACGGAGCTTCAAAAGTTACGCAAAGGCCTCCAGAGGCAGCGTAAGGACTACGTCACCCACTCTGGGGTTATGTAATCCCTCTCTGAGCAATGCAATGGAAACAGAGCCTAGCAGGGCTGACGCTGGGGCTTCCGGTGCAGCGCTAGGGTGTCTAGGGCCAGATCTGGGCTGAGTCTTGTAAATCCCGTTTGAGGGTGTGGATCAGTCAGACATTTGGTCTTGTAACAGCAGGTTAGCTGCAAATTTATTTTATTCTCTGTCGAGTTTTCCAGATCTGGAACCAAGATTCGCTGTACTCAGATTCTACATAATAAAATAAACCCTCATATCTGCTGCACTGGTTTTCCCGCTTTGGGTTTTTCCAGGGACTTATGTCCAATAATCAGTGTGTCACTTTGTTTGAATGAGCGTAATATTCAGTAAATGATCTGCATGTGTAGGCTGTTAGTTGTGTTTACTTCGGTATTTTGTGAATCTAATTTCTGAAGATAACTTGTATAATTTAATCAAGTAGGAGAAGTAAACCATGATACTGCAGTAGAATTTTCACATGGTATTAGAGCGATAGCAGATCAAGCTGAATCTCCAGCAAATCATCTGAAGAATATTTTTTCTACAGGACCGCAGCAGAAGCAGCAGATCTAGAAAGGGCAACTTGGCAGCAGGAGGACACAGACCCTAGAAAGGGCAGCGTTGTAGCTACAGAAGGCCATTAGGATTACGCAGAGCCTTCCCAGGCTAGCGCAAGGACTACGTCACCCAGTCTGGGGTTATGCTGTCCACTTCTGAGCAGCGTTGAGGCTACGTTGGGCCAGTCAGTGAGATGCAGTCCAATCATTCTTCCTGTTGCAGGAAAGTCTTACCAAAATCCGAAAGCAGTGCTTGAGATCTTCAGCAGTGTTGGTGTGGTAGAGATTCTGCCGGTGCAGAATTGTGCCTAGCTAAGTCAACAAAGAGCGGGAGGAAGGCAGTTACTCAGCAGATTTGAGCCAAACAGATCTAAGAATCGATCAGGAGGATCGGAGAGTATTGTCCGATTGTGTTTGGGTGAAAGATTTCTAGGTGGGAAATCAATTTTCAGAAGAAGCAGTTGCTAGAGGGTTTCCAGTCACCAAGAAACCCATATCCAGAGTTTCTGTGTAGCCATAGGAAGAGGGAGAAGAGTACTGTTTCTGTCATATCTGAGCTAGATGGCTTCTCATGGGCTGAGAGATCAAGATAGGTTGAAAGGTGTGTCCAACTTTGTCATTTGGAGGGCTAGGATCTTATTAGTCCTGGATGAGTACGTCATCAAGGACCATGCGACGAGTGTTCTAACTGTGCCTGTAAATCTTGATCCTCTGAAGAAATTTAAGGAGAATCAAGCACGGACTAGCGTTTGATCATGGAAGGAGTGAAGGATCACGTAGTACCACATATTGCCGATAAGAACACGACAAATGACATGTGGGTCGCTCTAGAAGCGATGTATCAAGGAAGCTCTGTCCAATGAAAAATGCTTGTAGAGAATCAGATGAGGCTTTTCCAGAAGCAGAAGGGTGAAGAAATAGATCCTTTCCTTTTCCGACTTCAGACCATCCGAGACCAACTGGTTGGCATGGGTGAAACTCCAAACGAAGGACTCATAGTAAGGACTGCCTTGAATGCAGTCTCCGAGGAATGGGAAACATTTGTCCAAAGTATACAGGGCAGAGAAACGTTACCATCCTAGGCAGACATGTGGGCAATCCTCCGCCAAGAGGAGATCAGGAGGATCACCAAGAAGCATAATGTCAGTGGTGGGACAGTCAGAGTGAAGAAAGAAGAGGAAGATGATGCAACTCTTGCATCAATGGAAAGAAAACATCAAGGGAAGAAGAAGAGGGACCTTTCCAAGGTCCGTTGCTTTAACTGTGGTGAACTTGGACACTTTTCCAGCATTTGTCTTAAGAAGAAGGAAAAAGGAGCTTTTGATTCCAAGGCTGCAACAACAAAGGATGATGGTTCTGATGATGATGCAGCCATGAGTGCTCATGTGCCTCGAGAGAAGAGGTGGGGTGACATGGATTTGTAGAGCATCTATAGACAGATGGTGGGATCCTAGAGTCAACCCTACTCTTGGATCACATACGAGCTACAGGAGCCTTAAGACGGTAGCGGGATGAGTCGGGAGATGGTTGCAGAAGGTCATAGTAAAGCAGAGTGGAGAGCTGAAGAGCTGAAGAGGGAGCAGCGTAATGCAGAGGCAACACCAACGTGGAGGCAGCAGCGCAGAGGCTGATGGGACTTCAGAGTGCAGAGAGGCTGAGCTCACGCAGTGCAGTGTTGTAGTAGCGCAATGGATTCAGGAGGACAACGTAAATCAGCAGCCAAGGGAGCTTTAGTGATGGAAGGCAGCCTAACTCATCTGCCAACGATTGGGTAGGAGTCCTTCCATTGCTTACTTCTCGGCAATTGAGTTGCAGTGCAGCAGTTAGCAGTGGCAATGCTATGGGCAACATGATGCAACAAGTTGAGAGGGAGCTGTAGTACATATGTGTCAATGTCAGTGGCAGTGACATGGGCAGCAGTACATAGAGTAGCAGTGCAGTGGATGGAGGGCAGCAGGCCAAGCATCAACAACACAAAAACCAACATCAAGATCTTGTAGTACATGGTGTGGATGTATTGCTAGAGCACACTCCGTGCTAAGAGGGAGTGTTGAGATTTTGTGTAGTTAGGGTAGCATCGGGTGTGCTCTGGCCTTGAAATTTTGTGGAGGGGCTAAGACACACTTGAACTCCAAAACCCAGAAAGTGTTTGGTGAAATTTCAACTGGTTTTCAAGTTATTCAAATAATTAATTATTTTAATGGATTTCCTAAGTCTAAATTTAGGAAAATTAAATAATTAAAGTGAATTAATTAACACATGTGCTGAAATGTTCTAAAAGACACGGATCAAGAAGTCTTTTAATCTCAGCCGTTGATGAATGTTTTAATCTTGGCCGTTGATGAGATCATCGAAAAAGTATAAGAGAAAGGCTTGAGGGTTAATTGGAGACACACACACAGATGCAGAGTTGAGAGACTGATCTAGAATTCTAGGGTAGGGTTTGCTAAGAATTTCCGGAGGAGTTTTCTGTAGCGAGGGGTAGTATTGCCTGAGGGGATGATTTGATCCTGGAGCCAAGAGTCAGGAAGAGGCAAAGGAGCAACTTTCAAGGACAACACAGAGGAATAGAGAGCAGCAGCAGCAGCTACGTAGCAGCTGTGCAGAGCAGAGGCTTCAGCCACTACACAGGCCCAGGAAGGGGCAGCGATGCAACTTCAGGGAGCTTCAGAAGTTACTCAAAGGTCTCCAGAGGCAGTGTAAGGACTACGTCACCCACTCTGGGGTTACGCAGTCCCTCTCTGAGCAACGAAGAGCCAAGCAGGGTTGACGCTGGGGCTTCAGGGGCAGTGCTGGGGTGTCTAGGGCCAGATCCAGGTTGAGTCTTGTAAATCCCATTTGAGGGTGTGGATCAGTCAGACATTTGGTCTTGGAACAACAGGTTAGTTGCAGATTTCTTTTATTCTCTGTCGGGTTTTCCAGATCTCGAACCCAGATTTGCTGTACTCAGATTCTACTTAATAAAATAACCCTCATATCTGCTGCACCGGTTTTCTCGCTTTGGGTTTTTCCGAGATCTTATGTCCAAAAACCAGTGTGTCACTTTGTTTGAATGAGCGTAATATTCAGTAAATGATCTGCATGTGTAGGCTGTTAATTGTGTTTACTTCGGTATTTTCTGAATATAATTTCTGAAGATAACTTGTATAATTTAATCAAGTAGGATAAGTAAACCTTGATACTGCAGTAGAATTTTCACATGATCCACAACCACGTAAATGCAATCTTTGACCTGCACCGTGGGCAACCCAGTGATGAAATCCATCGAGATGCTTTCCCATTTCCCTTCAGGGATGGGAAGTGGCTGAAGCAGACTTGCTGGATGTTTCATCTCTCCCTTGTTCCGCTACCACACCTCACACTCCCGAATGTGCTGCAGAACGTCATCCTTAAGGCCCTTCCATGAAAACCTCTCACTGATGGCCCGGTAAGTTTTTGTGAATCCTTGGTGCTCGACCAATGGGGAGTCATGGGTTGCGTGTAAGATCTTCTCCCGCAACCGGGAGCTGGCCACCAAATAAATCCGGTCTCAGTAATATATCACTCCATCCATCACCCAGTAATGGTCATCTGCCACTTGCCCCTCCAAGACTTCGCATGTAAAACGTCCTTGGAGTACTCTACCAACAAATAAGCCTTCTAGTCCGACTCAATACTCATCAGCGAGAGAGAGGCCGACCTCCTGGACAACGCATCAGCTACCACGTTGTGTTTCCCCTTGACATATTCAATGTCGAAATCGTAGGCCTGGATCTTGCTCACCCACTTTTGTTGCCTCTCCTGCAGCTATTTCTGCTCTAGAAAAAACCTAAGGTTGTTGTG
Organism: Pinus albicaulis; assembly: GCA_034641835.2. Taxonomy (NCBI): domain Eukaryota; kingdom Viridiplantae; phylum Streptophyta; class Pinopsida; order Pinales; family Pinaceae; genus Pinus; species Pinus albicaulis. The sequence continues at coordinate 30,268,638 of CM076577.1, forward strand.
GTCCGTCCTCACCCGTAATCGGTTCCCCACTAGATACTGCCGGAACTTGGCTAGTGCATGCATGATGGCTAGCATCTCCTTGTCATAGACAGGGTACAACCTCACATGAGATAGTAGCTTCCAACTCTCGAAAGCTATGGGGTGTCCCCCCTGCATCAATACTATGCCTACCCCTTCCCTGGATGCATCACACTCTAGAATAAAGGGCTGCGTGAAGTCAGGTAGAGCGAGTACTGGACATCTGCTCATCACCTGTTTGAGGCGATCAAAGGCCTCCTGCATTGTCTCAGTCCAACTGAAAGCCCCCTTCTTGGTTAGATTTGTGAGGGTTGATGCTAGCAGTTAGAAACCCTTTACAGACTTCCTGTAGTAGGTGAATATGCCTATAAATCCCCGAAGTTCTATCACATTCTTGGGCTCTAGCCACTCCCGTATGGCCCTAATCTTCTCCTCATGGACCTTCACTCCATCAGCCCCAATGATATGCCTCAAATAGAGCATCTCCATCAAACCGAACTCACACTTGCATAGCTTGGCATAGAACTGCCGCTCCTCTAGATATGCAGTACTGCCTCTATGTGCTGCAAGTGTTCCTTCGAGGTTCGACTGTATATCAAAATATTGTCGAAAAACACCAGCACAAACTTCCTAAGCTGGCCACGAAAGATATGGTTCATGCAACACTGGGATGTGGTCGAAGCATTGGTTAGCCCGAAGGGCATCACCAAAAACTTAAAGTGTCCATAGTGACACCTGAACGCAGTCTTGGGACATCCTTGTTCCTTCCCCGGATCTGATGGTACCCAGACCTCAGATCAATCTTCGAGAAGAACTTAGCTCCCCTCAGTTCATCCATCAACTCATCGATCCTGGGGATGGGGTAGTGATTCTTCATGGTTTTCTTGTTTAGGGCCCTGTAGTCAATGCACATCCTCAATGAGCATGTATGCTCAAACCCCCGGTCTGGTGGCTGGCCCAGCGGTATGTCCCCGAAAACCGTAGAGTAATGGTCAAGGATGGCCTGCACATCATGGATGCACCAATGTAAAAGGAAAGCCATTGATAAGTGTTTTGGCTGTGTCGGTTAGTGGTGCAATCTTCCTGTCAGCATATGATTATTCAGAAAAATTCAAGACCGGCATTAACATTGCAGAACCATTACTTGCAATAATTGAAAAGACTGGGCCATACAATGTCATACAAGTCATCACTGATAATGCTGCTAACTGTAAGGCAGTAGGAGCAATTATTGAGAATAAATACCCCAACATATTTTGGTCTGGGTGTTTGGTTCACACAATGAACCTTTTGATGCATGATATCATTAAAAACAAACAACCTCAATTCAAATGGCTTAGTGATTTGTACAAGAGAGGTAAAAAAATGATAACATTTATTACAACTCATAGCAATACCCATGGGTTTTCCGTACTCACTCCAAATTGGAGTTGTTGAAGATAGCAAAGACTAGATTTGCTAGCTATTACCTCACCTTCAGGCGCCTTTTGAAGGTAAGAGAGTCATTGGCTGCAATGGTATCAAGCCCACACTGGCAGGTATTAAAGGACAGGGCAGCGACAATAGTTGACAGGCAAGGTTTTGAACATGTGGAGGAGACCACCCTTGACCCTTTGTTTTGGGCATGTGTGAGGGAAATTTTGAACTTCACCAAGCCCATTTATCACATGATTCGGTTTGCAGATACAGATAAACCAGTGATTGGGGAGGTTTATGAGCAGATGGATAGCATGTTGGGCGAAATAAAAGATGTTGTTAAGGATAATGATCCCAACTTGTATGCAATGATTCACGACTGTGTGTGTGCATGGTGGAATAAACTCAATGTTCCACTACATGCCTTGGCATATATCCTTATGCCAAAATACTACTCTCCATCTTGGTTGGGCCAACCTGCACTTGGAGGTGGGGTTAGGATCAAACCTCACATAGATCCATAGGTACAATAGGGATACATGAAGGCATTAGACAAGTTGGTACCTGACAGGGAGGAGTGTGCTAGATTGCGCCTTGAATTAGGAAAATACTTCAGTTGCACTGTTAACTTTGGTTCTTTCCATGCAATGGAAGACAGAGACAGATTTGATGCTCTCACATGGTGGGAAGCATATGGCGGCATGGGACTTTTGCCAAAGTTGGCAAAAAAAGTTCTCTCACAGGTTGTGAATACTTCTTCTGCAGAGAGGTGTTGGAGCACCTATAACTTCATGCATAATGTGAGAAGAAACAGGCTGAATGAAAACCGAGCTGAAAGCTTGGTTTATGTGCATTACAACTTGAGGTTGTTGAGCCATTAATGTGATCGGGCATATGAGGATCAATCATACAGAGTCTGGGACAACAACCCAAAGGATGATAATTTGGAGGACGACACGGTATATATGGAAGAATTGGAAGCAGAACTTTTTAGGGATGATGATGAAGCATCAGCAGCACCGCCACACACAGGGCCAGTCCCACCATCCAATAACAGTGCGGGTGCCAGTGCCAGTGCCACTCCTCGATATCCAACTATTGTTTCTTTGCAGATTCAGCCTCCACCTTCTAGTCATGGTCGTGGACGTGGTACTCCTGAGAGTACTAGAAGACCATCATTTCCTCGTAGCTCGCACAAATTAGACATTTCTCGTGGGCGGGGCAAGGGGCCAGCCAATAGATAAAATAGATTTGTTGTTTACTATTCTTTTCTATTTTCTAGTAGTTTTTATCTTTTATAACTGTTGACAGCTGAACAGTTGAAACTTGACTCTTTCATATATTTAATGACAATTTAAGTTTGAAGTTTGAATTTGAAAGGTGAAACTTTGAAGTTGGCATTTATAAGTTTACAAGTCATTATGAATTATGAATATGATGCTTCATCAAAGTTATATGGTGATCAATGAATCAATGATGATAAATGTTATATATCAATGATGATAAATTGTATATATTGAATTTTGAAATCAATGAATCAATGATGATAAATGTTATATATTGAAATTTGAAATCAATGAATCAATGATGATAAATGTATATTGAATTTTGAAATCAATGAATCAATGAAGATAAATGAATTATGATATATATCAATGATGATAAATGTTAGATATTGAAATTTGAAATCAATGATGATAAATGTTATATATTGAATTTTGAAAGCTTGAAACCTTCAGATTGATGATTCACGAGACTCAAGAGCCAATATGTTGTATGCTTCCAACTTGTGGGCGTGGTTGATGAAGATTATAACTTCTAGATGACTGATGTTATATGATTCAATCTATGTTTTTATGTTTTTTATGTCTAATTCATCATTCTACATACTTTTGTTGACATATATGCATCAAAATATAAAAAATATAAAATATAAAATATATATATATATATATATATATATATATATATATATATATATATATATAAACACTCCTCGAAACGCTTCGGACCGGGAGCTTTTGAAAATGGCGCTCCCGCTCCTGCTCCCGCTCCCACTCCCAAGTAACAAAGGTCCAGCTTCTCCACCGATGCTTTCGCTGAACTTTTCGATGACCCATCAAAAGTTGGTAGAAAAAGCCTGCACACGGTACACTGCAGGTCACTCCCCTGCATGTACCCTCCTCCTCTGGCTTGGCCCTTGGGACTGTTGTTGTTCTTCAATTGGAAAAACTCGTTGAAGGTGATAGTGTTTAGATTTTGTGTATTTGGGGTAGCATCAGTTGTGCTCTAGCTCCCAAATTTTGTGGAGGGACTAGAGTACACTTAGTCTACAAGACCCAGAAAGGGATTTGGGAAATTTCATTTGGTTTGGGAAATATTTAATTAATTAATTATTTTAATGTATTTCCTAAGTCTAAACTTAGGAAAATGAAATAGTTAAAGTTAATTAAATTAAACTTCTGATGAAATTGTCTAAAGTCACACGGATCAAACTTTCTTTTAATCTTAGCCATGGATTCAAGATCTGATCATGGTCGTTGGTTTCCCAACGAGAAAAGTATAAAGGAAAGGCTTGGAGTCATTTATAAAGACACACAAAGGCAGAGCACTGAAGCTAAGCTGAGATTCTAGGGCGGGTTTGCTAAGAATTCTCAGAAGTGTTTTAGCTGCAGAGAGGGGAATTTAGACCAAGGGGATGATCTGAGGGGAATTTAGAATCAGCAAGAGACAAAGATAAGCTCAAAGAGGCAGTGCAGAGAAGCAGGAGAGCAACAACAGAGAGGGCAACAATTGTGCTATGTAGGTGCTGCGCAGTCCCTCTCAGGACAACATGATTCAGCTGGAAACCCTCAAGGGTTACGCAGAGTCACTAAGGGGCAGCGTAAGGACTGCATCACCCAGTCTGGGGTAACACAACCCTTTCCAAGCCAACGCTAAGGGACGCATGGGCTTCAGAGGCTGACGCAAAGGCTTCAGGGGCAGCGCTGGGGTTTCTAGGGCCTAATTTTGGCTGAGTCTTGTAAATCCCATTTGAGGGTGTGGATTAGTCATTATTTTGACTTCAAAACAGCCAGTGAGTTGAAGATCTATTATTTCTCTGTCGGGTTTTCCATATCTGGAACACAGATTTGTTGTATTCAGAAAATTCTTAATAATAAAACCCTCCAGCAGCCAACTGACCGGTTCTCCCGCTTTGGGTTTTTCGGGGACTATTTGTCCAAAAAATCACTGTGTCACTTTGTCTATGTGTGCATGTACTTTTTCTAGATCTGGATTGGTGAAAGTCTGTTATGTGTTTTTCTTCGATATTAATATGAATTTTCATCTTAATAACTTAATTAAGTAGGAGGAGCATAGCCAGATCTAACAGTAGGTTTTTGCATAAGTGAACATTTAGAATTTTTCACATGGTATCAGAGCAATTGCAGATCTAGGAGGGTCAACAACAGAAGACTGAAGGTTCTTGCTACAGAAAGTAGCAGGAAAAGGCGGCTGAAGGGCAGATCTGGAGGGACAACGAAGTTTTCAGAGTAGCAGAAGTTACGCAGAGGGCAGGGTGATGCAGTCCAACTCTGTCTCATAGCAAGCCCATGCAATTACTGCACAGAGGCAGGATAGAGACAATGCTGGATTTGTCAGAAGCTAGCCAATGTGACACAGATCTAAATCTGTCAGATCTAGAAAATCCTAAAGCATAGTTGCAGAAATTCAGAAGGTGCTACTGGGGTTAAATTTATGAATTTTTCAGATTTTTAGCCTAAGCATAAGTGACAAAGAGCAGGAGGAGATAAGCTTCTCAGAGAGTTTCTAGCCAAGGAAACTTGCAGATTGATCAGAGGATCAAAGAGAGCTGAATCATTGTTGATTTGGCAGATTTACAAGAAGGGAAATCAGTTGTCAGAGGGAGCAGAAGGTGCATGTTTCGCCTAGGGCCTTAGATCCAGTTCTCTAGCAAAGAGAAAGCGAAGTTCTGACACATTTATGAGCAGATGGCTCCTCATGGACTGCGTGATCAGGATAGATTGGATAGCCTCTCAAACTTCTCAATTTGGAAGGCTAGGATCCTGATAGTCCTTGAGGCATATCATCTAAGAGACCATGCAGAGCAAACTATGGCCACACCGACCGATGCAGATCTCCTAAGGAAGCATAATGAAGTTGTTGGGCATGCCAAGCAACTGATCATGGATGGAATTAAGGACCATATTATCCCACATGTAGCTGAAAAGAAGACAACTAATGAGATGTGGAAGGCCTTAGCTTCTCTATATGAGGGAAAGTTTGTCCAAAGGAAGATGTTGTTGGAGACACAGATGAGGTCATTCATGATGACCAAGGGAGAAGACATGGAGCATTTCCTCTTCAGATTGTAGTCGATCAGAGATCAGTTGATTGCAACGGGTGCTAAGGTGGAAGACGATGTGATGGTCAGGACTACTCTCAATGTAGCCACAGATGAGTGGGAAACCTTTGTCCAAAGTATCTTGGGCAGAGCGGACCTCCCAGATTGGGACAACTTGTGGGCAATTCTGCGTCAAGAAGAACTCCGTAGAATCACCAAGAAGCAGTACAGCTCTGGATTGAGGAAAGTGAAGAAGGAAGATGATGAAGATGCAGCAGGGAAAGAAGAATAAGGATCTCCCTAAGATCAAGTGCTTCCAGTGTTGTGAAATGGGACATTTTGCCAGCAATTGTCCTCAGAAGAAAAGGGACAAGGAAGCTTCTTCTTCCAAGGCTGCTATGGCGGATGATGGGTCGGAAGATGATGCAGCCATGAGCGCTCATGAATCACGAAAGTGGGGCGACATGGATCTTTAGAGCTACAGAATGTAGTGGCAGGATCCTTGAGCAACTCATCTCTTGGATCACATCTGGGCTATGGGAACCTTAAGACAGTAGCAGGACAAGTGAAGCAGTGGGTGCATAGATCACGAATGAAGCAGAGGCAAATCTGAAGGCTGGAAGGAGCAACGCAGTGCAAATGCAGCAGCTGCATAGAAGCAGCAGCAGCGTGTGGGATGATGTGACTTCAGCAACGCAGAGCAGAGCTGATTATGCATAATAGAGTTGCAGCAGTGTGGAGGCTTCAGGAGGACAGTGCAACACAACAACATCGTGAGGGATTTCAGCACAAGAGGCTGATGTGACTTCAACAGTGCAGAGGGAGTTTGCTTACACAGTGCAGAGCTATTGCTGTGCATCATCCTTCAGATGCCAGCACAGATCAACTGCCTATGGAGCTTCAGTGATGAGAATGCATCCCAACTGACTTGTCTGTCAAAGATTGGGCAGGAGATTCAGTTGTTTCTCTCAACAATTGAAGTTGCAGTGCAACAGATCAGCAGTGGCAGTGCTATGAGCAGCACGGATGCAACAATTTGAGAGGGAGCTACAGTATAGATGTTGCAGTGGCAGTGGCAGTGTCATGGGCAGTAGTACAGAATGGCAGCAACAGTGTAGAGTTGAGTGGCAGTAGGCCAAGTATCAACAGCACTGTAAATTTTCGTAGATGTTCTATGCTTGATGCAACTTTACTTTTATTCCCAATATCAAACAACAATCACATAAACAAGAAAGTAAAATGTTGATAGAACATACCAATAGATCGATAGAAGACAAGCCAAAAATACACTTAACTTGATCAACAAAATATGTGTTGTGGTGTGTTACGGTGGTCAACAGGGTCCTTCAACCAGCAAAGTCTCAATACGGTCAGCCAACCAGAATGTGTCACACAACCCTCTCGGATAGCTCTATATTAGTCAACCCAAAGTCAACAAAAGTCAACGTTGTCCCAGTCAACGGTCAATGCAAAAACAACAACAGCAAAAGTCAATGCAGCCCGGTCAAAGTCAACGTCCAACCTTGATTTCTGTGCCAATAAATGCAGACTGGAGAAATCGGATTTTTGAGAGAGTTTGGGGTCAGTTTGACCATGCATTGACCAAAGTCAACGTTGGTCAAATCTGCGTTGAAACCCTAGGTCAGAAACAAAAAATTCTCTTGCTACATTTTCCCACGTGTGAGAGAAGAAGAGCCTCCAAGGTGATCAAACTAATCAGATGATGAAAGAGAAATGTGTGATGAGTGATGGTGAGAATGACCTCCATTGTTGACCTATATATATCCATTAGTGAGGGTGTGTGACACATTTGTTGGGGCTTCAAGCCTACATTACAATTCTGGCCGACCTTGCACATAAGTGGAATTAATTCAAAATAAATGTTCTGCTCATTGGATCAAGATGATTTTTAGATCAATCTTGCACCTCTCCGAAAGAGGAATCTAATAAAAATATTGGCATCTTTATCTGAGCATCACAACATGGAGTTTGGACCTAGTTGTCCAAAATTAAGACTCCCTCTCAGCTAGGGAGAACTCCATCCACTTGTGCCATCCAAACAACGTGCGTCATCCCGCCGTAACTTGCTTTGTTGGCTTCTTTATTTTAGAACAAAAAGTGAGTCACAAAGACATCACTCCCGGCTGAAAAATTCAGCTCAGAGGTCTGAAATCTCTATAGGACTCGAAGGAGTCACATACCAACCAAAAGTTGGTTTACCTAACTCGAAGTCAGTTGGAGGTCCGAAACCTCACTAGACTTGATCCCAACTCAAGTGGTTGGACACATGCCATCCTAGACATAGAGAGTACGCAATCTATGATGCGTCCATCGGTCTTTGCCACTGGTCTCTAGCTTTTCCCACCTCACTGGCCATATGAGAGGTACTTCCCATGAGTCCGAGACTCAATGGGTAGGATGCATACGGGGCACAGATCATGAGAGGTGAACCAACTCAATATCATAACGGTGGGGCAGAAGCACACCAACAAGGTTTTGCAAGCCTAGCCCTGTGGTTGCTTATAGCTCTGAGGAGCTACTCCCAAAGCCCCCTGGAGCTCTTAAAGCTCGTCGTCCAACAAAACCCTCATCTTAGGGTTGTTCCACGATTCCAATATTCTCACGGAAGGTTAGGAATTTGACCTTCCCTAAGGGCTTTGTGAGAATATCCGCGACCTGCTCATCAGTTCCTATATGATCGAGCCTTACGACGCCTCGTTGTACCATATCGCGGATAAAGTGGTACCTAATATCAATATGCTTGGATCGATCGTGGAACACAAGATTCTCGGACAACCGAATCCCACTCTGGTTATCACATAGTATCACGGTGGTATCTAGCACATGCTCGAACAACTCACTGAAGAGCTTTCGCAACCAAACTGCTTCACAACAGGCCATACTCCCTGCAATGTATTCGGCCTTAGTAGGGCTCAAAGCCACCGACTTCTGCTTCCTGCTCATCCATGATATCGAAGCAGACCCGAGTGTGAAGCAGCATCCAAATGTGCTCTTGCGATCCACCACACTACTAGCCCAATCGGCATCAATATATCCATCGAGTGTCATGCTCCCGGCAGTGTATCTCAGCCCATGGGTTATCGTGCCTCGAAGATATCTCAACAGATTCTTGGCACCAACCCAGTGAATGTGATGAGGATCAACCATGTGTTGACTCAAAGTATTCACTGCAAAACATACGTCCGAAAGGGTGTTCACTAAGAACATTAGGGCCCCTACGAGTTGAAGATACTCAGTAGGATTTGCTAGTACGGTCCCAGCAGCGCTGCCACTCAACTTCTTGAAGTTGAGCTCCATCGGTGTCGACATGGACTTACATTCCACCATTCCAAATCTTTCCAGCAGCTTCACAATATATTTTCCTTGAGAAAGGAAAATATCGCCAGGTCTTTGCCAGACCTCCAGGCCTAGGAAATAATGCATCAGTCCTAGGGCCTTCATCTCGAACTCAGAAGCGAGCTCCCTCTTACACTGATGAATGAGAGGGTCAACATCTGTCAGGAAGAGGTCATCCACATACAACACCAGAATAAGAGGCTTTTCTCTATAAACCTTGAAGTAAAGGTTTGAATCAACATTACTACGAGTGAAGCCCAGCTTCATCAGGTAGCTATCTATCCTCTCGTACCAAGCCCTGGTGCTTGCTTCAACCCATAGAGGGCTTTCTTCAACCTGCAAACATGGGTGTCTCGATCGTGGACTTTGAACCCCAGAGGTTGCTCCACATACACCTCTTCCTTTATCGCACCATGCAGAAATATGGTCTTCACATCCATCTGATGAAGATTCCATCCTTGTGTAGCAACAAGGGCTATGATAGATCGGATGGTGGTATATCGAGCCACAGGTGCAAATATATCATCATAGTCTACGCCTTCCTTTTGAGAGAAGCCACAGGCAATGAATCTTGCCTTGAACTTTTCAGCACTACCATCAGATCCATGCTTGATCTTATAGAGCCATTTCGAGGGGACAATTGCTTTGTCCTTCGGTCTCGAAACCACATCCCAGACATCATTCTTCATAATGGACTCATATTCTTCTTCCATAGCATCCTTCCAGACTTTATGCTTTACGGCTTCTTCAAAAGATCCAGGCTCCGATTGTACGATTGTACTCATGGCTGTTAGATACCCATGGTATCTATTCAGCTTCTTGCTTTCACGGAATGTCCCCTTTGGGGCCATATGATTCTCGGCATCCTCAAGAGTGTCCCTGAGCCATGATGGTCTTCTCTTCATTGAAGGAGGTGGATCAATAGGGTCCATCGGTCCTTCAACATCGGGCATCGTCTCATCCTTTGGTTATTCTTGATTTCCAACCCTTCATGATCTTTCTCAGAGTTCGGAAGATTGATTACTTTCCTGAGGGAAGCATCTTCATCAAAGGTAACATTGTGGTATATCTCCACTTCCCTTTGACCAGGCACATAGACTCTATAAGCCTTCGAAGTTTCACTGTAGCCCACAAACATTCCCTTCTTCCCAGAAGCATCCAGCTTGCTCCTCTTCTCTTTCGGCACATGAAAATAAACGGGACAACCAAAAACTTTAAAATGTGAGATGTCAGGTTTCTTACTAGAGAAAACCTCTTTGGGAGTTTTGGAGTCCAGAGCAAAATGCGGGCATTGGTTTTGTATGTGCATAGCAGTGTTCACAGCTTCTCCCCACAAAAACTTTGGAAGACCTAGGTCACATAGTATGGAACGAGCAACTTCCACAATGGTCCCGTTCTTTCTTTCAGCAACGCCATTTTGTTCAGGAGTATATACGGTTGTGGTCTCCCTCTTGATGCCAGCTTCTCTGCAAAAGTTATTGAACTCATTCGTCTCATATTCAGTGCATTATCAGTCCTCAAAATCTTGATCTTCTTCCCTGTTGAATTTTCCACCAAGTCTTTGAAAGTACGAAACCACATGAAAGCCTCATCCTTCTTCAAGAAGTATATCTAGGTTTTGTGAGAGAAGTCATCTATGAATGTCATATAATAAGAACATCCTCCCAAGGATGTCATGGGCAGCATACTAGACAAATTAGAATTTATCAATTGCAAGACATCAGATGTCTTTGTGACACTTGAGGGGAAAGATCCCCTTGTATGCTTTCCTTCGGCACAACTCTGACATACACCTTCATGATCATTTTTGAACTCGGGCATCCCTGTCACCACCTTCCTTGCTTCGGGAAGGGCTTTGTAATGAAGGTGTCCAAACCTCCGGTGCCATAGTTCAGTTTGTCGAATAGTATCACATGTCATTGCTCCCAGTGGACTTCCTCCAACCTGGTAGAGTGTATCAATTCTAAACCCAATCGTGATAGCTTCCTTGAAGCTCTTCTTCTAGATGCGTATCTTCCCATCAATGAATGCCACATTGAAACCTTTGTCTTTCATGGCCGAAATAGACACAAGGTTCTTCTTCAAATCAGGTACATATAGTACATCTTGCAAGCGAAGGACGTGACCTTGAGATAAGTAGAGGGTCACAGTCCCGGTCCCTTTCATGGGATATGTGGCATTATCTCCAAGGATAATTTTTAGATTAACATCCTTCTCAACCATATCAGAAAGTGCTTCCTTAAACCCAGTGAAGTGCCTTGAGGCACCACTATCTATCAACCAGACATCCATAGTGTCGGGTGAGATGCAGCAGAGAGGGCAGATACAAGAATGAATTCATTTATTTTATCATCAACAACATTAGATTCTTCATATCTAGAATATCTCGACCTTTTGAAAGGTTTCCCATTTCCATTGTGACCAGAGGGAGCCTTCCTCTTTCCTTTGAACCTGTTGTTCCTTTGATTTCCATTCCTTCGGTTGTTGTTGTTGTCATCATCCCAGGAGAATCCTTCTTATAAGGGCATTCTCTAGCATAGTGGTCGGTCTTGTGACATGTGTAACATTTTCCTTTCTTTCCTTAGGACCCTGCTCTTCCTTGGTTCCTCAGACCACCATTGTTCTTCTTCTTAGCATGAGCGATGAAGGCAGCATTTCCTTCATTTTCACATTCCTTCATTCTTGATTCCCCTTGAACGCATCTCGATAATACTTCGTCAAAATCAGGTATCACATTGTTATTGAGAATGGTAGTATTGAATACATGCCATTCAGAGGAGAGACCTCCAAGTGCGGTGAGAACCATTTCTCGATTGGCTATTGTCTCCCCAATGGCCAGAATATTATTTCTGATTTCGATCAACTTCAGAAAATAAGATTGAACAGATTCATCCTTGCCTTTCTTCAGATTCTTCAATTGGTTCTTAAAGAAAAGGACTTGATTTGCATTGTTGGCCTTGAACATGTTGACCAACTTATCATACATCTCCTTGGATGTGCCCAGCTCAGAGATGTAGGCTACCAGACTCTTATGAATTGAATCCCAGATCATCAACTTTGCTTTGATTTCCCCCTTCTTATATTTTGACTTGGTGGCAGTAGGTGCAAATGATGAAGGCTCTTGGATTTTACCTTGCACATAGTCCATGACATCTTGGTCTTCCAACATAAGATCCAAAGTCTTCTTCCAGGCATGGAAGTCTTCCTTCCTAGTCAACTTGTCATCAGCTTTGAAGCCATTATAGTTTGAGGTACCCATGCTCTTCTTTGGTGATTGCTACAAACTTGGGCATTGTCTTCACCTCAGCTCTGATGCTATGTAAATTTTCGTAGATGTTCTATGCTTGATGCAACTTTACTTTTATTCCCAATATCAAACATCAATCACATAAACAAGAAAGTAAAATGCTGATAGAACATACCAATAGATCGACAGAAGACAAGCCAAAAATACACTTAACTTGATCAACAAAATATGTGTTATGGTGCGTTACAGCGGTCAATAGGATGCTTCAACCAACAAAGTCTCAATATGGTCAACCAACCAGAATGTGTCACACAACCCTCTCAGCTCTATATTAGTCAACCGAAAGTCAACAAAAGTCAACGCTATCCCAGTCAATGGTCAATGCAAAAACATCAACAACAAAAGTCAACGCAGCGCGGTCAAAGGCAACGTCCAGCCTTGATTTCTGTGCCAATAAATGCAAACTACAGAAATCAGATTTTTGAGAGAGTTTGGGGTCAGTTTGACCATGCATTGACCAAAGTCAACACTGGTCAAATCTGCTTTGAAACCCTAGGTCAGAAACAAAAAATTCTCTTGCTACGTTTTCCCACATGTGAGAGCAGAAGAGCCTCCAAGGTGATCGAACCAATCAGATGATGAGAGAGAAATGTGTGATGAGTGATGGTGAGAATGACCTCCAACGTTGACCTATATATATCCATCAGTAAGGGTGTGTAACACATTTGTTGGGGCTTCAAGCCTACATTACAATTCTGGTCGACCTTGCACATAAGTGGAATTAATTCAAAATAAATGTTCTGCTCATCGGATCAGGATGATCTTTAGATTGATATTGCGCCTCTCCGAAAGAGGAATCCAATAAAAATATTTGCATCTTCATCTAAGCATCACAGCATGGAGTTTGGACCTAGTTGTCCAAAATTAACAAGCGTAGAACTAGTACCCAAAATTTTGTAATGCATAGTGTGATGTATTGCTAGAGCACACCCTTGATGCTAAAAGAGAGTGTTGAGATTTTGTGTATTTGGGGTAGCATCAATTGTGCTCTAGCTCCCAAACTAGAGTACACTTGATATACAAGACCCAGAAAGGGATTTGGGAGATTTCATCTGGTTTGGGAAATATTTAATTAATTAATTATTTTAATGTATTTCCTAAGTCTAAACTTAAGAAAATGAAAGAATTAAAGTTAATTAAATTAAACATGTGATGAAATTGTCTTAAGTCACATAGATCAAGCTTTCTTTTAATCTTAGCCATTGATTCAAGATCTGATCACGGTCGTTGGTTTCCCAACGAGAAAAGTATAAAGGAAAGGCTTGGGGTCATTTGTAAAGACACATAGAGGCAGCGCACTGAAGCTAAGCTGAGATTCTAGGGTGGGTTTGCTAAGAATTCTCAGAAGTGTTTCAGCTGCAAAGAGGGGAATTTAGACCAAGGGGATGATCTGATCCCAGGGTCTAGAATCAGCAAGAGATAGAGATAATAGAGATAAGCTCAGAGAGGCAGCACAGAGAAGCAGGAGAGCAACAACAGAGAGGGCGGAAATTGTGCTACGCAGGTGCTGCGCAACCCTCCTAGGACAACGTGATTTAGCTGGAAGCCCTCAGGGGTTACGCAGAAACCCTAAGGGGCAGCGTAAGGACTGCGTCACCCAGTCTGGGGCAACACATCCCTTTCCAGGCCAGCGCCGAGGGACGCAGGGGCTTTAGAGGCTGATGTAGGGGCTTTAGGGGCAACGCTCAAGTTTCTAGGGCCTAATTTTGGCTGAGTCTTGTAAATCTCATTTGAGGGTGTGGATCAGTCATTATTTTGGCTTCAAAACAGCCAATGAGTTGAAGATCTATTATTTCTCTATCGGGTTTTCCAGATCTGGAACCCATATTTGCAGTATTTAGAAAATTCTTAATAATAAAACCCTCCAGCAGCCAACAGACCGGTTTTCCCGCATTGGGTTTTTCTGGGGAATATTTGTCCAAAAAATCATTGTGTCACTTTGTCTATGTGTGCATGTACTTTTTCTAGATCTGGATTGGTGAAAGTCTGTTATGTGTTTTGCTTCGATATTAATCTGAATTTTCAACTTAATAACTTAATTAAGTAGGAGGAACATAACCAGATCTAATAGTAGATTTCTGCATAAGTGTAACGTTCAGAAATTTTGCACAGATAGCTCCTCCAAACTTTGGCCTGTAGGACTGTTACTCTGCAAAATAATCTCCATAGTGAGCCACCTCTGGCTCTTGTTGTCCTCCTGCCCCTGAGGCTAGAAATGTGGGAATGGTCGAGCGTGGTGGAGTGTGTGGTACAACTTGGTGTGTAGTGTGAGGACCAGTCTGGTGGTGTGAAGTGTCAGATCCTTCCCCAATCTGGAATTTCCCTTGAATTCCCTTCTGCTTACTGTCTTCGCTAAGCTTCTGACCCATCCCCTCAATCCTCTTGGAGAGGTCTTGCACCGATTTCAGAAGAAAGTGGGAAAAATTCTTCTCCTCATCTCTTCTGTCATTCCTGTGTGCCATCTCTCTCTCTTCGACCTCCGGAACGATGTCAACCTGGTCAGGAGTGATTTCAAGCCTCCTTTCCTTGCTCCTCTACCTCTGTCTCCGGTAGGTGATGTTCTGCCTATCTTCTGGTGTCATAGACTGCGTGCTCCACAGGCTGAGCCAAGTCTATGAGCTCTGATACCATTGTAATATCCCAAATTGGGATTAATAGTAATAAAAGTGAAAATAGACAAGTAACTACAGCAAAATTGAAAACACCATTAAACACACATAAAATGAAGCCAAATTCAACGCTAAGCCATTTTATTAAATTGTTGGAAAGAGAACAAATATGGGGCTTGGAAGGATAGCACCTAGGCCTGCCCAAGGCAAACGAAAGAACAACTCTAATCCTAGCAAATCCTCCGCTGAAATATGCTCTGCGTGGCTCACCCACTGCACTGCCCAGTCCAGGAAATTACTGCTGTTGTCTGACTTTGTACTGCTGGTTGGCCTTACTCCCGTGCTCAAAAAATTTGAGGAATTGGTCATTGGACTCCCCTCACTAAACCCACAAAAACCCGCGAAGGGTTTGCAGAAAGCTCGAACCCCGGAAAATGGCCCTTTTGGGCTTGGCACGCTGCTCTGCTGGGTAATTCGACCTTCTGACTGAAACTGCGGTAAAATGCCTCTGAAACACTGCCAAAATCCTTGGTAGGAGGTGGTTAGCCTCCCCTCCAAATTTTCCGGTTGTTCTCCTCTTCAACTCCCTACTCCCGACACTTCCCCTTGGCTGGACTGCGCAATCACTAAGCTGTCCTGAAGGGACTGCGTCCTCCTGCTAGTGATGCTCTAAATCTCCCTCACAAAATGGTGGAACTCCCTCTCCTAAGCGGGCACTCGAAGTTCCCCGAGGTAGAGGTTGAGATCTCTGCTTGAAGATCTCGTGTGCCGAACAACACTGCAGACTTGGCTCTCCGGCTCAAGCGTGCTCAGTCAAGAAGACAGAAAATTCTAAGGTGAATGAGAAAATGATGGGGAATGAGCTGCCCCCTTCCTTTTGTCTCCAACAGCCCAACGTTCCTCTTGGGCCTCACCTTGGACTGCGCTGCCCCCTCATTGGCCATTGTTGCGCTGTCGCTCCTTGTCCACTCACAACGTTGCTACTTAGCAATACGCAGAGCCTTTCATTGGCTCTTTCTGCCCCGACCAAAGCCACAATCTTTTGCCTCCAACTATAGGAAAAAGGTATCAACTCACTTTAATCTAATTTGTGGGTCCCGACCCACATTATTTCTGCCTAACTTTAGAAAAAGCCAAAATTAACCAAAAATTAATACTCCAATTAGCTGACTGCTAATTTGGAATATTACAGATCAATCACATCACAATAGTAAGTATATACCCATAACAATTCTCCTTCATTAAAATTCTTGGGAAAATCTGGGCCTAGACCCATAGAGAAAACACAGAAAAATGCACTGTCGGACCTTGTAATTTGGCCCTATTATGAAAATTGGCCCACCAAAAATCAGCCTCTTGAAGAATTTGGTCCTGTAATCATTCGGTCCATGACACCAACAAATTGGCCCTCTCTTTTCCCCCTTCGTATGGCCCCTGCACACAAGGAAATCGACTTCCTCTAAGCTTTGACTACTCGGCCTCTCGATTCCCTGAACTCAACCTCTTGGATTACTCCTGAAATTTCCCTGCACTCTTCCTCCCTTCTCTTCAGTCTAGTTGAGCCTCTTGCTTTGGAGAAAATCACTTCCTCCCCTTGAGAAAATCATCTTGCAATGTTGTATAGTTGTGTTGTGTCTTCACCTCTCCATTAGGCTTCGTTTGTAACTTCATTAAACCAAATCCCTAACCCCAATCTCCTAAGTGATTGGTGAATGAGATTATATCTTGCCTCACTTGAAATCAATGGTTGAGATCCTAAGTCACTTAAATAATTTCATTATTTATCCTTTGTACTTTGGCTTAATAGTCCACAATAATTAATTGTTAATTTTGGGCAACTAGGTCCAAACTCCATGTTGTACTGCTCAGATGATGATGCCAATATTTTTATTGGATTCCTCTTTCGGAGAGGTGCAAGATTGATCTAAAGATCATCTTGATCGGATGAGCAGAACAATTATTTTGAATTTATTCCACTTATGTGCAAGGTCTGCCAGATTTGTAATGCAGGCTTGAGAGCTCAACAGATGTGTCACACACCCTCACAGATGGATATAAATTGGAGAGACTTGGAGGTCATTTCATCATCATCTCATCACACACGTTCCTCATGATCTGATTGGTTTGTTCAGCCTAGAAGATGCTTCTCTCTCTCCCATGTGTAAATATGGATGCCGTAAATCTGGATGATGCTGGAAATGGATGTCGTAAAACTGGACGATGCCGGAAATGGATGCCGTAAATCTGGATGATGCCGGAAATGGATGCTGTAATGTGGATGTCGTAAATTTGGGTGATGCCAAAAATGGATGCCGTAAATCTAGATGATGCCGAAAATGGATGCTGTAAATTTGGATGATGCCGGGAATGGATGCCGTAAATATGGATGATGCCATAAATCTGGATGTCGGAAATCTGGATATGGGATTCTATTGTTGAATTATGTTGACTTTTGATGAGTTATCTTTGAGGGTTGTGTGTGTGACACTTGGAGTGTTGGCTGACCTAAGAAAGACTTTGCTGGTTGAAGCATCCTGTTGACTGTCGTAACACACACTATTCTACATCTTTGCTGGACAAGAATATATGTAAATCTTATCTATTTTATTGGCTTGTCTTCTGTTGATTTATTGGTATGTTCTATCAACATTTTACTTTCATGTTTATGTGATTGCTATATTGTATCGGGCCCTAGAAGATTGAAGTAAATTTGCATTAAGCATAGAACATCTTCAAAATTTTACATGGTATGAGTTGAGGTGAAGACAAAGCCCAAGATAGTGTGAAAAGCAATCACCAAAGAAGAAGTCTTGTCAAGGACCAATGGTCTAATGATAAGTTGACTGGCAAGTTTGATTATCATGCATGGAAGATGTCCTTGGATTTGGCATTAGAAGATTAAGATGTCATGGACTATGTGCAGGGGAAGATTCATGAGCCTCCATCATATTTTATGAGGCTCACAGAAATCAGGAATGATCTCCTTGCCATAGGGGAAGAAGTAGTTGATCGAGAGCTCGTCCTCATTGCTCTTGGAGGACATCCCCGAGACTGAAAGAAGAACTTCAAGGAAGCTCTCACTATTGGTTTTAGAGTTGATACACTCTACCAGGTTGGAGGAAGTCCATTAAGGGCTATGTCATGTGATACAACTCGTCAAATTGAGTTATGGCACCGGAGGTTTGGACACCTTCATTACAAAGCCCTTTCCGAAGCAAGGAAGGTGGTGTCTAAGATGCCCGAATTCAAGAATGATCATAAAGGCGTATGTCAGGGCTGTGCCGAAGGAAAGCATACAAGGGGACCTTTCCCCTCAAGTGTCACAAAGACATCTGATATCTTGCAATTGATACATTCTGATTTATCTGGTATGCTGCCCGTGAAATCCTTGGGAGGATGTTCTTATTACATGACTTTTATAGATGACTTCTCTTGCAAGACTTGGATATATTTCTTGAAGAAGAAGGACGAAGCATTCAAATGGTTTTGTACCTTCAAGGCCTTGGTGGAAAATCAAACAGGAAAGAAGATCAAGATTTTTAGGACCGATAATGGCACCAAATATGAGTCAAATGAGTTCAATGACTTTTGCAGAGGAGCTGGCATTAAGAGGGAGACCACAACCGTGTATACTCCTGAGCAAAATAGCGCTGCTGGAAGAAAGAATAGGACCATTGTGGAAGCTGCCCGTGCCATGCTATGTGACTAAGGTCTTCCGAAGTTTCTATGGGGAGAAGCTGCGAACACTGCTGTGTATGTACAAAATCGATGCCCGCATTCTGCTCTGGACTCCAAAACTCCCAAAGAAGTCTTCTTTGGTAAGAAACCTGATGTTTCTCATTTTAGAGTTTTTGGTTGTCCTGTTTACTTTCATGTGCTGAAAGAGAAGAGAAGCAAGCTGGATGCTTCTGGAAAGAAGGGAATGCTTGTGGGCTACAATGAAACTTCGAAGGCATATAGAATCTATGTGCCTGGTCAAAGATAAGTGGAGATATGCCACGATGTCACCTTTGATGAAGATACTTCCCTCAGGAATGTGATAAACCTTCCTAGCTCCAAGGAAGACAATGATGAAAGAATAAGGAAGTAGGAAGAGCCGAAGGATGAGATGATGCTCGATGTTGAAGGACTGATGGACCCTATTGATCCACCTCCTTCAATGAAGAGAAGACCCTCATGGCTCAGGGATACTCTCGAGGATGCCAAGAGACATATGGCCCCAAGGGGGACATTTCGTGAAAGCAAGAAGCCGAATAGATACCAAGGGTATCTAGCAGCCATGAGTACTATCGTACAATCTGATCATTTGATGAAGCTGTAAAGCATCAAGTTTGGAAGGATGCTATGCACGAAGAGTATGAGTCCATTATAAAGAATGATGTATGGGATGTGGTTGTTGAGATTTTGTGTATTTGTAGTAGCATCAGTTGTGCTCTAGCTCCCAAATTTTGAGGAGGGACTAGAGTACACTTGATCTACAAGACGCAGAAATTGATTTGGGAAATTTCATCTGGTTTAGGAGATATTAAATTAATTAATTATTTTAAAGTATTTCCTAAGTTAAAACTTAGGAAACTTAAATAATTAAAGTGAATTTAATTAAACATGTGATGAAATTGTCTTAAGTCACACGGATCAAGCTTTCTTTTAATCTTAGACATTGATTCAAGATCTGATCATGGTCGTTGATTTGTCAACAAGCAAAGTATAAAGGAAAGGCTTGGGGTAATTTGAAAAGATACACAGAGGCAGAGCATTGAAGCTAAGTTGAGATTCTAGGGCAGGGTTTGCTAAGAATACTCAGAAGTGTTTCAGCTGCAGAGAGGGGAATTTAGGCCAAGGGGATGATCTGATCCCACGGTTTAGAATACACAAGATGCAGAGATCAGCGCAAGGACATCGCAAAGGAGAAGGGAAGCTGCATCAGCAAGGACAGCGCAGTCCCTCCAAGGACAGCGTAATTTTCAGCTGGAAACCCTCAGAGTGTTACGCAGAGACCCTAAGGGGCAGCGTAGAGACTGCGTCACCTAGTCTGCGGTAACGCAGTCCCTTCTGGAGCAGCGTTGAGGGTTGGAGGTGCTTCAGAGGCTGACGCAGAGGTTTTCAAGGGTAGTGCTGGGGTTTCTAGATCCTAATCTTGATTGAGTTCTGTAAATCTCGTTTGAGGGTGTGGATCACTCATTATTTTGGCCCTAGATCAACCAGTGAGTTGTAGATCTAGTATATTCTATGTCGGGTTTTCCAGATATGGAACCTAGGCTTGTATTCAAAAAAAATTTAATAATAAAATCCTCCAGCAGCCAGAGACCGGTTTTCCCACATTGGGTTTTTCCGGGGACTATTTGTCCAGAAATAACTGTCACTTTGTCTATGTGTGCATGAACCTGTTCTAGATCTGAATTGGTGGAGATTTGTTATGTGTTTTTCTTGGATTTTAACTTGAATTTATTCAGTTAATAACTTGTCTAAGTAGGAGGAGCATAACCATATTAACAATAATAATTTCTGCATAAATTGTAAAGATTCAGAAGTTTCCACAGTGGTCCCGAGATCGGAGGACAAAGTTGTTGGCACCTCGAAATGGCTCTATAGGATCAAGCATGGATCTAATGGTAGTGTTGAAAAGTACAAGGCAAGATTCATTGCCCGAGGCTTCTCTCAAAAGGAAGGCATAGATTATGATGATATATTTGCACCTGTGGCCCGCTATGCCACCATCGGATCTATTATTGCCCTTGCTGCAACGGAAGGATGGAGTCTCCATCAGATGGATGTGAAGACCGCTTTTCTACATGGTTCGATAAAGGAAGAGGTGTATGTGGAGCAACCTCTGGGGTTCGAAGTCCAGTATAGAGACTCTCATGTATGCAGGTTGAGGAAAGCCCTCTATGGGTTGAAGCAAGCCCCCAGGGCTTGGTATGAGAGGATACATAGCTACTTGATGAAGCTGGGCTTCACTCGAAGTAATGCTGATCCGAACCTTTACTTCAAGGTTGATAGAGAAAAGTCTCTCATTTTGGTTCTCTATGTGGATGATCTCTTCCTGACAGGTGCTGACCCTCTCATTCATCAGTGTAAGAGGGAGCTTGCTTCCGAGTTCGAGATGAAAGACCTAGGACTGATGCATTACTTCCTAGGCTTGGAGGGCTCGCAGAGACCTGGCGAGATTTTCCTCTCTCAAGGAAAATATATTGTGAAGTTGCTGGAGAGATTTGGTATGGTGGACTGTAAGTCCGTGTCGACAGCGATGGAACTCAACTTTAGGAAGTTGTGTGGAAATGCTGCTGGGCCTGCATTGGGAAATCCTACCGAGTATCGTCAACTTGTAGGGGCATTGATGTTCCTAGTGAACTCCTGTCCGGACATATGTTTTGCAGTGAACACTTTGAGTATGCTTGATCCTCATCACATTCACTTGGTTGTCGCCAAGAATCTCTTGAGATATCTTCGGGGCACGATAAACCATGGGCTGAGATACACTGCCAGGAGTTTGAGACTCCATGGATACACTGATGCCGATTGGGCTGGCAGTGTGGTGGATTGCAAGAGCACATCTGGATGCTGCTTCACAATTGGTTCTGCTTCAATATCTTGAATGAGCAGGAAGCAGAAGTCGGTGGCTTTGAGCACCGCTGAGGCTGAATCCATTGCAGCGAGTATGGCCTGTTGTGAAGCTATTTGGTTGCGAAAGCTCTTCAGTGAGCTGTTCGGGCATGTGCTAGATACCACTCTTATCCTTTGTGATAACCAGAGTGGGATTCGTTTGTCAGAGGATCCCGTGTTCCATAATCGATCCAAGCATATTGATATTAGGTACCATTTTATCCGGGATATGGTACAACGAGGTGCTGTAAGGCTCGATCATATAGGAACTGATGAGTAGGTCGCGGATATTCTCACTAAGCCCTTGGGGAAGGTCAACTTCCTAACCTTCCGTGAGAATCTTGGAATCGTGGAACAACCCTATTCTGAGGGTCCTGTTGGACGATGAGCTCTGGGAGCTCCACGGGGCTTTGGGGATAACTTCTTGGAGCTATAAGCAACCACAGGGCTAGGCCTGCCGAACCTTGTTGGTGTGCTTTCGCCCCATCGTGATGATATTGAGTTGGTTCACCTCTCTTTGATCTGTACCCTGTATGCATCCTACCCATGGAGTTTCAGACTCATGGGAAGTACCTCTCATCTTGGCCAATGAGGTGGGAAATGTGGATAGAGACCAATAGCAAGACCGATGGACGCATCAGAGATTGCCATACTGTCTATGTTTAGGATGGCATGTGTCCAACCACTTGATCTGGG
The DNA here is from genome assembly GCA_034641835.2 of Pinus albicaulis. Taxonomy (NCBI): domain Eukaryota; kingdom Viridiplantae; phylum Streptophyta; class Pinopsida; order Pinales; family Pinaceae; genus Pinus; species Pinus albicaulis. The sequence goes on from CM076577.1 coordinate 30,290,989, forward strand.
ATCAAGTCTAGTGAGGTTTCAGACCTCCAATTGACTTCGGGTCAGTTAAATTAACTTTGGGTTAGTATATGACTTTTTTGAGTCCAAGTGAAGTTTCAGACCTCCAACTGACTTCAGGTCAATTAAACTAACTTCGGGTTAGTAAATGACTTTTCTGAGTCCAAGTGACCGGGTCAGTTAAACTAACTTCGGGTTAGTATATGACTCTTTTGAGTCCAAGTGAGGTTTCGGACCTCCAACTGACTCCGGGTCAGTTAAACTAACTTCGGGTTAGTATATGACTCTTTTGAATCCAAGAGAGGTTTTGAACCTCCAACTGACTTCGGGTCAGTGAAACTAATTTCGGGTTAGTATGAGACTCCTTTGAGTCCTATAGAGGTTTCGAACCTCTGAGCTGACTTCGGATCAGCCGAGTGTGATGTCTTTGTGACTCACCGTTTGAAATAAAGAGCCAGCAAAGCAAGTTACGGCAGGATGACGCACGATGTTTGGATGGCACTGGTGGATGGAGTTCTCCCTAGTTGAGAGGGAGTGTTAATTCTGAGCAACTAGGTCCAAACTCCATGTTGTACTGCTCAGATGATGATGCCAATATTTTTATTGGATTCCTCTTTCAGAGAGGTGCAAGATTGATCTAAAGATCATCTTGATCGGATGAGCAGAACATTTATTTTGAATTTATTTGACTTATGTGCAAGGTCGGCCAGATTTGTAATGTAGGCTTGAGAGCCCAACAAATGTGTCACACACCCTCACAGATGGATATAAATTGGAGAGACTTCTCTCCAATTCATCATCATCATCATCACACACATTCCTCATGATCTGATTGGTTCGTTCAGCCTAGAAGATGCTTCTTTCTCTCCCACGTGTAAATATGGATGTCGTGAATCTGGATGATGCCGGAAATGGATGCTGTAAATCTAGATGCCGTAAATATGGATGATGCCGGAAATCTGGATGTGGGATTCTTTTGTTGAATTATGTTGAATTTTGATGAGACTGTCGTAACACACAATATTCTACACCTTCGCTGGACAAGAAGATATGTAAATCTGATCTATTTTATTGGCTCGTCTTCTGTTGATCTATTGGTATGTTCTATGATTCTATCAGCATTTTACTTTCATGTTTATGTGATTGCTATATTGTATTGGGCCCTAGAAGATTGAAGTAAAAATGCATTAAGCATAGAATATCTTCAAAAATTTACATTAATTGACTTTAATTATTGTACTTTTCTTAAGTTAAACTTAAGAGAGAAGTCATAAATCACTTACTCCACCAAGAAAGCACCTAAAGAGGCAATCAACCATCTTCTACATGCTAAGACACCAAGCTCATGCAAAAGACCTTCCGAAGCTACCAAGAACTTAAACACTAGTTTGGTTAGATACCTCATCTGTAATTTTTTAACTGACCAAATTACTGATTTTAAGTTTATCTCAGTTTACTGCTCAATTATATTTTCTGCTCACACATAAATGCAGAAGCTGAACTTAGAACAAAAAATAACATTGAATCTCTTACTAACTGCTGAACTTAGAAACAACTATAGCAAACCATGAAAGTAGACAGAAATTTTGGGCAAAACCCTGGGAAAAACCAGTCGAGAGAAATTTTATTAATGAGCTCACAGGAAAAATTCTGAGTTTACAACAGCAATAAAAACCAGCAATAAATGCACTTTACTTTCCTCATTTTTCATGCACAACATTGATTTTCGTGCCCATCACTGTGTACAGCCTGTACGGCCCTGTACCTTGCTGTTCTAGCACCTCAAAAAATATGCCCAGAATTGTTGTACAGTATTGTACTGTACTGTGCAACCTTCAAAATTGCTGCATTGCCTGTGGGAAACTCACTGTATAGTCTTCCATTAATGCTATCCTCTTCTTGGAATGTGTGCCCCTTTCTTGCCTTGGGAAATGCACCCTCCCTCTTGCTACTGCTCTTCTTCAACTCTCCAAAATATCTCTCAAAAAAATATGCCTGTTTGCTTTCCAAAATCTCTTTTTATATCTCATTAAAACAGTTGTAACTAACCTTAAGATCTTCAATGGTCAAGATTCACTCTTGGTCCATGAGATCGATAGACATGACTTAATCTCTCGATGAGATTACTTAAATCACTTAAGTAACCCAACTTTATAATATAAAGTGACTTTCACTTTATAATCATTATAAAAACCACTTTATAAAATCCATTTGTTAAGATTTCAAATCCATTTGTATGAAATAAACACCAAAATATATGCAACATAAACATGGGTGTAGAGCATCACCAGTAGAAATTTTGATAATCCCTTATACACTTGATACTAACAATGGATGGGTTATCCACCTTATATATAATCATGAATTTGTTACTAAATATCATCGGTTTTTCACTGAAAGTTAAAATTAGTGACAACTCACCACCACTAAAGTGCAGCCATAAACAAGTTGGCTTCACAAAGCAAATAAACATTGATTTTCACAAAGTTGAAGGTGGGATTACTTATTAGAAATGGGTAGATGTTTCATATCTGTTAGAATGAAACCTGCAGGTAACTCAAATAGAAAACAAAGCAGATTTCATTTTAGCTTGAGATTAAGTTATTGAATGAGTGATTGTGTGGTACTTGGTAAATTAGAAAAATCTAATGAAAGTGGTGCTTTTTAAGCCTTGTGGATAAATAGATTTTTAAGTTTCGGGAACAAATTCTATAGTTTACTGAACATTGTTTCATTTCTCTATCAACACATGGTTCTTTCTGCAATTCACAAGTTCTTGAAACAATACTATGTATGAAGGCCCCGTAATTTAATGCATGCCAGTATTTGATTCCCATGTGCATATTTTTCCACCTTTGTGCATGTAATGAACAGGACGCCTGGGTGCTTTGATTTTTTATGCTTCTTACATAGATTTAAAAAGAAAAGAGTAAATCTATGTTGTATACATTTTCAAGGAGATGCAGTGTATTTGTGTTTTTTTGTACACAACTTTTTTAATTACAAGAAAGTGAAAGGAGATTTACAATATTGCACTTTAGATATTAAATAAATTTTCTCATTGAACACACAATATGCATAAAGAAGATGATTGTAAAGATATGTGTGCTTCATCTGCGACCTTACTGAAGTTCACATGGCAGATTCATTCAATTTATTAGTTAATAATGGTGCTGCTGCTGGACAAGTGATATTCCATGTAAGGCATTTTAAGATCTTGTATTTCTTTAGTAACTGTTTTTTGCATTAATTATTATTCATTGGAAAAGTATAGTATTTTTGTCATGTGTATCTGAAAAATGCTACATGATCATTCCAGACACATTTTCACATTATTCCCAGAAGCATGCATGATAAACTTTGGAGGTCTGAGGTAAGTACACAAATGCATCTTGGCTTTAAAGGTCACGAGTAAGCTCATACATTTGAAGACCTTGATAGAAGGCATTAGAATGAGATATAAGAGAGGAGTGACGTCTTTTCTAAGCGATTAGATTTAGATCTTGCTTGGACGGGTAATATTTCAGTAAAATCTCAAACAATATTTCCTTGGTCCCTCTTGATTTGTAATTATGTATCATTGCTGCAATAACTTTTCATCACTTGCTGTTGAATGGTGAATATTGAAGCACGCTTTCAGAAAAGAGTCTAGACTAACATAGCTTTGATTGAAAAAATTCACAGTTAAATTTACTTTCAGAGGTGAAGGGAATAAAAGTTGACTGGCATTACTTACAAAGCAAACCATAAAATCGTGGGAAGAAATGATGGTCTTCTTATTAAAGTTGTTTTATCTCTGGATATTATCCCTGAAATATTCCTGTATGTTTTACAGAATGTTTGGAGGAGACACCTCTGTTTGAATCAAGAGACCTCTCTTCTTGCAGAATGTATTCGGGGAAAGTTATCAGCTCTGCAAACTTGATAATCTTGGCCAGTCTAAGAGAATCCAAATTCTTGTTCAGCTTCATATGGTTGTCTAATTGATGTTATTAGACTTTGATTCTACAGGCTGCTGTGATTTTCAAACATGTAAGCTGAACAATAACCTCTGTTTTGAAAGATTCAACTTCTACCATGGTGGTGAAATCATACTAACATATTTGCAGCAATTCTTTATGGAGTGCAGCTTTAAGTGCCAATACCTTTTTACTCTTTTCTTTAGGCCGTATCATTACAGAGGCCTTGAATAAGGAATGTAAACTAGAAGAATATTATTTGATTATTTTTGTTGTTGCCAATTATTTCTCTGATGTCACACAATTTGATATCGTAGTCTACGGGCTGCTTCAATTAATCTGCGGACATTCATTTATAGACATTGGTAAAGTATCCATTAGTTGATTTCGAAATTTGAAATACACCCATTACACTGGTAATGCCTCCTTCACGATCATACTTTTGTTAAACTACTGGGTACTTTGTATTAGATCTGGATAGTGTCATTGTAATTACTTATTAAATTAGGGCACCAATTATTCCCCTACTCTCAAGAATCACAGCAGTAAGGGTTTTATTGTTATTGGGTTATATTCTGCCCCTTTGCTCGAGTTTTTATTAGAAATGTCTGAACTTAGACGCTTTCTTATGCTTTTGTAAACAGAATAATTCGTGTAGAGTAAGGACATCTTATGTTATACGTGAAAACCTGTTTACTATCGATCATTCAGAATCAGTAATTTTAGTGTTTGAATTCTATCTGCATCTTCAGCTATGCCGGATGATTCTGCAATTAAGTCATCAATGAAAAGTTTAAGCAGCGATTTGCCGTGTGCAACATATCTGATTTTCAAAATACCAAATATTGATCTCAAATTCTGGTTACTAGAATTAGAATCCTAAGTCAACAATTTCATAGGCTGGCATGCTAATCAATCTAAGGCCAAACCACGACATCATGGAATTAACTAGATGATTAATAAGCGCCTATATTCGCAAATGTAACTGGGAAAATGATTGAATTGATGGGCAATAACAACTTAAAGCCAAGGATTAACCAAGTAATATTCCTAACCTGGAATTAAATGGTAAGCTTCAGATCAAATTTAGTAAACTAAATGGGCAGTGTAAAGTAACTACCCTAGAGTCAAGGGAACTTAAAAGTCAAACCAAATAGAATTGACTTGGTTGCTACAATTAACTCAAGAACCAACCACCTTGCCTGAAAGGGTTAGTTTAATGTTCCCCAAGAACCAGGTTCGGGTACAGGTTCTTCTGAAAAGAACCCATAAGAACTGGGTTCAACTGTCAAGAACTAGGGTCTTTGTTAAAAAAGTTTGGGTGTGTTTGATGTTTAGGGTACTTGGAACCCCGATAATGGGTACTTGGAACGTTTGGGTATGTTTGACATTTATGGTACTTGGAAACTTGATAATGGGTACTTGGAACCCCAAAATCAGGTTCTTTAGGGTTCTTTGTTGAACAATTTTTGAAATAAAATTTAAATAAAAAACAAATCATGGAAAGTCAAAAGGTGAATACATAACCCGTAAAAGCTAAAATCGCTTTACTCTTCGACGATGACATCTCGTTTGAGACAACAAACATTCGGTTTGACTGCTGAGCTATGTTGCACGGGGTCGCGAACCCGAGGGTGGGGTTCTCGAACCCAAGTCCCAGATTCGGGTACGGGTGCTTTTGAGAAGAACCCAGAAGAACCGGGTTCTCCAAAAAAAAAATTGGGTTCTTTTGTGAAGAACCGAGTTCTCCAAAATAAAATTGGGTTGTTTTGCCTTAATGGGTATAAAGAACCCTGAGGATGGGTACTTAGAACCCGAAAATCAGGTTCTTTGGGTTCTCAATGACCGATTTTGACTAATTGTTTTTATAAATTTTTTTATTGAAATTTAAAAATTAAAATTAAATTTTAATAAATGTTAAGTTTTAACAAAATTACAAATTAAACCTTTGAATTAAAAAAATAAGATTTTTTGATTATTGAAATCAAAATGTAAATCGCAAATACTAAGTCTAAACCTAAACTAAGTTCTCACTTCACTTTATTTCATTGAGTTCATTCGTTCGACGTAGGGATGAGAGGCCATTCATTGAGTTCATTTGTTCGGCGCAGGGAAGAGTTCATTGAGGTATTCGTTCGACCGATATTCAAGCAAGGATGAGGGGAAAAGGTATTATGATGGCAAAGGCATTCATTCACGTAGGGACAAAAGGTGCAATACACAAGGACAGAGGCATTCATTCACACAATACATGCAGAGGGAGGCGGTAGAGGACGAGAGAGAGGTATACACGCAGAGGATGGGAGGGAGTAGAGGGAGGCGACAAAGGACGACAATAAAAGGATTCATGCCTTTTGTGAACTGTTATAACTTATATTCAACAGAAAAACACCTTTGCTTAAGAAATGACATCAACATATAAATTGCATACTTAGATGGTAGATGTTTATAGTTTTAAAAATGCGAAAATTTGATGTTTAGTGCAGTGAATGAGGAAGTGTGAGATATCTCCAAAATGGGCATGGAGAGCCTGAATTGGATATTTAAATTAAAATAGAATTCCACTCCATTTGAAGCCTACTTATTATTACCTTGAGAAAACTTAAAAGAAATATGATAAATCATAATATCTTATGAACAAAGAACCAACTAAAGCTTGCCTCAATTCATCCAACAAATTCAGAAATTTACCCTTTTACAAGATCCATAAAACTTGACTCAAGCCCAACTATGAGGATGATAAACAACAACAAACCTTTGTATAACTATTGAGTAGTACTTGTATTACTGTTACAGAGAGGAATTAAAACTTTAAATCATAAATATTTTCTTTTCTTGTTTAAAGTTGAAAAATATACAAATTCATATATATTATAAATTATAATTTATAAATTCATAATTTATAAAATATAATATTATTATATTTATATATTATATATATAAATTATAATATACCCCCGACGAACCCACACACCCTGTTTCAAAAAATGACGTACCCGTCTCCATCCCCGCCCCTGAACGCACGTTTCCTGGCAACATAGCTATTGAGACTACGAGCATTCGCTGATGTGTTTGGGGCATTCGTTGGTGTGTGTGCAGGTGATTGGAGGTTCCCAAAGAGACACAATCCACAGAGATGCAATCCCTACTTGAAGATTCACAGGTAGCTCTTGAATATTCACCGTGAGGCATGAATTCTATTTTCTGTATGTTCAAACTTCATTGTTTGCCTAACAAAATTAGTAAAGTAAAATTTAATTCTAAATAGTAAATCGACCTATGATGTCAAAGATCGGAAAGCTTCCTTATGAGTATTAGAATCTTGAAGTAACCACAATAAACAGTCTACTGCCATATACTGCAATTCCAAACTCTTGATATTTTACGGTAATCTCCACATTCTCTCATGGCCAATCGACATCACTTGCTTTTCTAATTACTCTTTTAACTCTGTTTTTTTTTTTTTTTAATTTTTCCAAGAATGTGACCTTTGGCCTTTTCTTTCCCTACTAGAGTTTTGGGCAAAATTGACTTCGGATCATATTTACAAGTATGTGTAAACTCCAATTTGCACTTGATATCAAACTAGAAATTTTGAAATTTCAATGTGAATGTTGAATGTTCAATGATGTGCATGTTTAAATCTTTAAAGTTTAAATCATAAATATTTAGTTTTCTTGCCTAAAGTTGGAAAATATCCATCTTCGTCCCCTTCCCACGTTTCCTGGCAACATAATATAGGGGTTTAAAATAGAACAGTGAGACTACTTAGACTTATTCTGCCGGTATAATTAAATTTTCAATAATTCAAAATCATTGGGAGTTAAATAAATAAAATTATTGATAAAACTCAACAATCAACCACCTTGCCTGAAAGGAATTTGTCTAACTGTTTTAATTTTTGGATCAATTTTAGACTAATATCACTTTTTTTGTTAGGTTGATGGCATGATTACACTTATTATAAGCACAAATATCAGTCACTAAACCTTAAATCTAGAGACTAACAAGTTAAATTTTGCATTAAATGTCCAAATTGGTTATCAATTTTGCTTAGCAGGCCATGTTAATCCAAGGTTCAAAGCTTATCCTAACAAATTAAAGATTACGTTAATATCTGGGGAGAATATCAATTTTGCTTAATAGCCGATATCAATCCAACCTTCAAAGATGATTTATTATTGACCCTTAATTAGTATACCCTAATATTTACGAATGCTTTTTAAAGAACGGTTTGAGAAAATGCTGATAGAACATTGGTAAAGCGAATCATTTTATTTTGTTCAGAAGTCACTCAATCCAATGTCAAATTTGATCAGTAAGCATCAATGCTAAATTTTTCATCTATTATCATAAAGACCAATATCAAATACAAAATTTAAATTTAACAATTAAACACTCACACATATTTGTTCTTTTTATTGCAGGAGGTTAATCTCATATTTTTATTGCTTTCGTTGCTAAAACAAATGAACATGCCATCTATGCATAAATTGCTAAAACAAATAAATATACTATTTATGAATAAAATATATTTTCTTCTCGTTGAAATTTAACAAGAAAATGCACCACATACTAGTGTGGGATTCCAGGTCACACGTGAGTGAGGAATTCAGTGACACATTAGTGCTAATGTGGGCAACCAATTTTTAAATAAATTGGAAAATAAATTGTAATCTTAACTCATAACAACTTGTAATAGTTAACTAAGTGTGATAGACTTAGTTAGCTCAAGAATTTCGAGTTGAGGGTCAAAGAGTAGACATGTAGAGTGATTCTATTATTTACGGGGTCCAGTTGTAGTTGTAGCACTAGTGTGGTGTGAGTGTAATCAGTTAACTCAAATTAATCGAGTTAAAATTAGTTTAACTAGTTCTAACTGAATGATGAGCTAGTGGAAGATCAAGTGAGTTAAAATATATTTAATTCACAAATAGTGATCTACCAAGTAACTGATGATTCACTATTAATAGTTGCATGCATATAAATTCTGATGACGACCCAGTTGAGACAAAGGTTAAAGGAAAGTAAACTATCAGTTGTATTTTTAGCGAACTGCTCAGGTGCAATTATAAAGCCATAGGAAGCCCATGATGGATTGCGCAATCAAGGAAGGTTGGAATTCCTATTTAATAGAAATTATTTTGCCTAGGGATTGTGTGAGCAAGGCAGGCTGAAGGTGGGCAAGAAATTGGCTATGTACTGGTCCAATTTTGCCTAGATCAGTGTGAGACAATTGGTAGAGTGTATGAGGTTCTTGTGAGCACACATGCATAATATTGTTTCATGATTCCTTGGTTGATTATACAATAAAGATGGAGGGGTTTTGAGTAGTTTCTTTCTCCAGGAAAATCTTGTGTTGTGCGATTGATTTACTTCTTTCTCTTACTTGCATGTGATTGAGCGATCATTAAGGATTCAGTATCTTGTTTTAGTACATTGCATGGTCGGATTGAAGCCATTGGTGTAATTTCTACTTGGTATCAGCGCTGTGTTAGAGATTTTTTACATGGTATCAAAGCGCGAGGAATCACAATAGTAGAGAAGAAATTGAGTCTGTGTTGAACAATATTCAAATTTGCAGATACTTTCTTTCGAGCTAGAAGCAGATCAAGATGTCTTTCAATGGCTTGAGACTCGAATATGCACAAGATGGAGGTAGTGTTAGAGGACAATGGGTTGAAGGAATTCATAGATAATGATATTCCCAAGCTGGCAGCAGAGGCCCAACTTCTTGATGCATGGCAGAAGAAGGTAGCAAAGGTGAGGAGGATCTTGTTAGAGGGAGTTCGAGATCATATTGTCTCGAGTCTCCATGGAAATGAAACTCCATATGTTATGTGGAAGGCCCTTATAGATCAATTTCAAAGCAGCAGTCACCACAAAAAATTGGCACTCAAGGAAAAGCTCAAGAAAATCAAAATGGAGAAGGGCGACACAACCCAGAAATACTTGACCAAGTTCACTCAATGTCGAGATGAGCTTGGAAGTGTCGGGATTACTGTAGCTGATGATGACTTGGCGATCCTAGCACTTCTAGGCCTTCCCAAGAGCTGGCATAGTTACCAGGACTTTGTGAATGGGAGGGAGAAGTTATCAGATTGGGAGTGACTGATCAGATTTGGTACAAGAAGAGTTTCGGCAGAATACCAAGGATGAATCTTGATCCAAGAATTATGATGAGGAAAATTGTGCCTTGGCTGGTAAGGCAAAGAAGGGGAAGAGGAAGAAGTCCTATTCCAAATTTGAGCCCGGCAAAGAAGGAAAGAAGCGTGACATGTCAAAGGTGAAATGTTTTCACTATCATGATCATTGACACTATGCCACAAATTGTCCACAAAAGAAGAACAACAACAAGAAGGCTCCAGGAGTTGCAGCGGATGAAGCTTTGGCTTCACAGTTTGAGTTGGACTTCTCTCTCATCGCATGAATGGCGTCAACTGTGATGGGATCTATATGGTACTTGGATAGTGGAGCATCTTTCCATATGACGGGAAACAAAGAACTCTTTAGTAGCTTGGAGGAGAAGGATCTTCAGATGCACATCGAGATGGGTGATGACGGGAGGTATAGCGCTATCGAGATTGGTACAGTTACTTTCCAGAGACAGTAAGGTAAACCTTTCATATTAAAAGATGTCATGCATGTATGAGGCTTGAAAAAGAATTTAGTTTCAGTTGCTATGTTGGAGGATCTTGGATATGATGTGGTTTTTCAGTGAAGGAAAAGTGTTCTTTCGTCACAAAGCCACATGATAGGTAAAGAAGATTGGGGTTCGTGTGAAGAACCTCTACAAACTTGATGTAGATGGTTGCGCAACATTGAGCAGTAAAGCAGGGAAGGTGGTCAACCGGGATACATGTGAGTTATAGCACAAGAGATTGGGCCATCTACACCACAGTGCTTTGAGGATCATGCAATAGATTTCTACAGGTCTTCCAAAGGGTACTCTTGCGCAAATAGACACATGCAAGGGATGTACCATGGGGAAGTATACTAAAGCCACTTTTCATGAGAAGGAGAACCGAGCAACGAAAATCCTTGAGAGAGTTCACTCAGAGCTGTGTGGAGCATTATCTACAGTTTCCACAACTTTTGTTGATGATTTTTCTAGAAAGTGTTGGATCTTCTTTCTGCAAAAGAAAGATCACCCGTTCTCCAATTTTGTGAGTTCAAAGAACTGGTAGAGAAAGATAAAGGGAAGAAGGTGGAGGCTCTAAGAAGCGACAATTGTGGTGAGTATATCTCTAATGAATTCAAGAACTTCCGTGCCAAAGAAGGAATTTAGAGAGAATTGATTGCACCTCATAACCCACAATAGAATGGGGTTGCAGAAAGAAAGAACATAACAATTGTGGGAGCAACACGAGCTATGTTACGTGATCAGGGCCTACCGTTGCATCTGTAGGCAGAGGCATGCAACACAACGGTATTTGTGCAGAACCGTAGTCCTCATTGGATACTTGGCATGAGTATACCAGAGGAGGTTTTTTCAGGTAAGAAACCGGATGTTTCATATTTTAAAATTTTTGGCTCATCTGTCTATTTCCATGTGACCAAAGATGCCAGGAAGAAGATAGAACCAACATTAGAGGTTGGTATATTTGTGGGGTACACTGATACTCCCCACAACTATCGAGTGTATTTGCCGGCTAACAGGATGATAATTGTCAGGAGAGATGTTAAATTTGATGAGGATAAAGACATGCAATTGTCCCTTGAGAGGGAGCTTGACTTGCATGTAGATGAGGAACTCTTAGTTCCAAAGGATGAACCTCGGGATGTGGAGCAACCACAAGCAGAGGATCATGGAGTGGCAGAAACCACTCATGCAGAGCCATCCACCAGAAATGGTAGGAAGCACACCAGAGAGGCTGACAAATTGATGCTAGATGCGACAGAGCATTTAGGTGCACCTACATCACAACGCAGACAAAGAAGGTCCCTAAACAGGTATACTGGATACATGGCTCTTATGAGCGAGTGTATTGTGACAAAACCATCCTCTTTTGAGGAAGTAGTGTAGCAACCAACATGGGTTGATTCCATGGTTGAGGAGTATGACTCCATTATCAGAAACCGTGCATGGGAAGTGATCCCAAGACCAGTGGGGAAGTCAGTGGTTCGATCTAGGTGGATCTACAAGGTGAAGCAAGCAACATATGGGAGTGTGGAGAAATACAAGGCTAGATTTGTGGCCAGAGGATTGTCACAGGTAGAAGGGATTGACTATGAGGAGACTTTTTCACCGATTGCAAGGTACTCATCGATTAGATTTATCCTTGCACTCTTAGTGCAGATGGGGTGGCAACTATATCAGATGGATGTAAAGAAAACCTTTCTCAATGGAGTTATTGAGGAAGAAGTGTACATTGAGCAACCATAAGGTTTTGAGACCTTTGACAGGGAATCGCATGTGTGCAGACTCAAGAGAGCACTGAATGGGCTGAAGCAAGAACCTCGTTCTTGGTACACCAATATCGACAACTATTTCACTGGGTTGGGCTTCACAAAGAGTGAAGTGGATGCGGATCTATATCATATTGTGGTTGATGGTAAGCTTTTGATTATTGTAATTTATGTTGATGATCTTATACTGACAGGTGATGAGAAGCTCATAACTTCTTGCAAAGAGGATCTTACAAGAGAGTTTGAGATGAAGGACATGGGGCTCTTGCATTATTTCCTTGGCTTGGAAATATGGCAAAGAGATGGAGAGCTATTTGTATCTCAAGGCAAGTATGCCAAGGAGATTCTGAGGAAGTTCAACATGGAGGGCAACAAACCCATGGAGACTCCTCTTACAGGAAAACTGGAGGAAGGAGGATGTTATTTCAAGTGAGGTAGTGGATGCTATTGTTTACAGGCAGCTTGTGGGTTCACTTATGTATTTGGTGAACACACGACTAGACATATGCTACGTAGTTAACCAACTTAGTCAAGCTATGGTTAAGCCTACCAAGCTCTTTTGGAAGGCAGGGAAGCATGTTTTGAGATATCTTAGGGGCACTACAAAGTATGGATTATGGTACAAAAGGACAGAGGGAGTGAAGCTTCAAGGATTCATCGATGCAGATTGGGCAGTCAGTCCATCAGACAGGAAGAGCACATCAGGGGCATCTTCAGCATAGGATCAACAACATTTTCTTGGTACAACGGGAAGCAGAGATCAGTTGCACTCAATTCAGCTGAGACAGAGTACATGTCATCTAGTCAGGCTGCATGCAAGGCCATCTGGATGAGGAAGATACTTGTTGGTTTGTTTGGTCATCATATGGATCTGACGGTGATACATTGTGATAACCAGAGTTGCATAAAACTCTTGGTTAATCTGGTATTCCATGATAGGTCCAAGCATATTGACATTTGGTACCACCATCTCAGAGATTGTGTTCATAGGCGCATTATGTTGTTGTAGTACATTCCCACAGAAGATCAGGATGCAGATATCTTTGCGAAGGCGCTTGCGAAGAGCAATTTCGAATACCACAGAGGCAGGATCGGGGTAGCATATAATCCCTTTCTTGTTGAGAGGGAGTGTTGAATTTCAACAAGAAAATGTACCACATACTAGTGTGGGATTCCAAGTCACACATGAGTGAGGAATTGAGTGACACATTAGTGCTAATGTGGGTGACCAATTTTTAAATAAATTGGAAAATATATTGTAATCTTATATCATAACAACTTGTAATAGTTAACTAAGTGTGATAGACTTAGTTAGCTCAAGAATTTCAAGTTGAAGGTCAAAGGATAGACATGTAGAGTGATTCTATTATTTACAGGGTACAATTGCAGTTGTACCAGTAGTGTGGTGTGAGTGCAATTAGTTAACTCAAATTAATTGAGTTAAAATCAATTTAACTAGTTCTAACTGAATGATGAGCTAGCGTAAGGTCAGGTGAATTAAAATAGATTTAATTCACAAGTAGTGATCTACCAAGTAACTGATGATTCACTATTAATAGCTGCATGCATGTTAATTCTGATGACGACCCAGTTGAGACAAAGGTTAAAGGCAAGTAAACTATCAGTTGTATTTTTAGCGAACTGCCCAGGTGCAGTTATAAAGCCACAGGAAGCCCATGATGGATTGCGCAATCAAGGAAGGTTGGAATTCCTGTTTAATAGGAATTATTTTGCCTAGGGATTGTGTGAGCAAGGCAAGCTAAAGGTGGGCAAGAAATTAGCTATGTATTGGTCCAATTTTGCCTAGATCAGTGTGAGACAATTGGTAGAGTGTATGAGGTTCTCGTGAGCACACATGCATTGTATTGTTCCATGATTCCTTTGTTGATTAAACAATAAAGATGGAGGGGTTTTCAACAGTTTCTTTCCCTAGGAAAATCTGGTGTTGTGCGATTGATTTACTTCTTTCTCTTACTTGCATGTGATTGAGTGATCGTGATTTATATTTCGTAAATGTTGTAGAAGGATTCAATATCTTGTTTTAGTACATTGCATGATCAGATTGAATCCATTGGTGTAATTTCTACATGGTATCAAAGATGTGTCAGAGATTTTCTACACTTCTAATGTTGTTGCACGACAACAAGCTTTTGCAAAAGTTTTGCACCGAAATTCTTATAGAATAATCTGCCAAAAGTGAGTAGTGGTCTGAAATGGACAATGCTTGAAAGAAATGCTTTTTTTTTTTTTTTTTTTCAATCTGGATTAAGGTTTGGAATAGCATGTTTAATGGTTGTGGGCTTTAAAATATATTCCTAAAAACAAGTTTTTAAAATATATTTGATCTGAAACAGACCTTGCTTTAAAGAAATTGTTTTTGACAATTTGGATTAAGGTTTGGAATATCATGGTTAATGCTTGTGGGTTTTAAAATATTTACTTAAAAACCAGCTTTTAACATGGATTTGAATCGAAATTCTTATAGGATACATATTTTCCAAAAGTGAGGAGCGAGCTGGAATGGACCATGATTGTAAGAAATGGTTTTTGTCAATTTTCATTAAGGTTTTGAATAACATCTAAAAGATTATGCATTCTGTCCACGAGAAGCTGCAACTCTGAAAGGACCTTTCCATAGATTATCTCCCTTGTGGAAATCTTTCATTACCTCACTAGATTGATCTTCCACCAAACAATTGAGCAATACTCCTCGTGGATCCTTCCAATAGAGTGCACTATCAAGAATGCAATATTTCGAAGCCTTAAGTTTTAAGGACCTTGCCTTACTGTTTGTCATGTGCAGAGGAGGATTCAAATGTTGTAAAAGATAAATAATATCATCATACCGAGGGGACGATGAAAAGATATCTGATACCTGAACTAAAATTAAATTTTCTTCATCATTAGATAGTGCTAATATGAGATTGATATCAAGCGCATGCAAATTAGACTCAACCATGAGCTTGGCTAAGCCTTGGCCTTTGATCAACTTGGTCAACTTGATCATACTCTAAAAGTGTTGATATCCACCTACCTCTTCTTCCCTCTGGATCTGTTTGCATAAGTACTTTAACTATCGCATTTGGAACATATGCTAGAATATGAGAGTGCATAATGTAAACACGAAAGTCTTTGAGTGCTTTGACTAAGGCCAACGCCCGTTTCTCAATTATGTTGTATCAGAGTGCTGCATCTCTTATGGTGCGACTAAAAAATTCTATAGGCAGCTCTGTTCCATTCTTTTTCTGCATAAGCACTGTTGCCAAGGTATGCTCAGAAGCAAAATAAAATATGATGAAATATAAAGAATAATCAGGGCTTGTCAACACTGGAGCAATAGTTAAGGCAAATTTTACCAAGTTGAATGATTTATGGGCATTCTCTGGCCATCTAACATCATTTTCTTTCTTCATCATAATGGTCAATTCTCTGAGATGTTCTGCTAGGTTGGGAATAAACCTACCTAGGAAATTCATCTTACCATTGAAGGCTTGAATTTCCTTTTTGTTTCTAGGGAAATTTATTTTCTGAATTGCTTCAACTCTAGCGGGATCTATTCGGATTCCATCTTTTGAGATGATGTGTCCCAACAACTTACCCTATTCCATAGCAAACAAGCACTTTTTAGGATTCAGAGAAATCCCAAACTTTCTACACCGTTGGAATACAACTCTCAAATGATGTAAGTGCTCTTCATCTGAGTTTGAATAAATTGTAAGATCATCTAAATAAATTACCAGGAAGACATCTTTTTCATTACCAAAATCTTGTCCATTGCACGCTGGAAAGTGGATCTGGCGTTCTTCAAACCAAATGGCATTTTTGCATATTTAAAGGTCCCCCATGGTGTCGTCAATGTTGTCTTATCCTGATCATCTTCATGTACCAGGATCTAGTTGTAACTTGAATATCCATCCAATAATGACATCCTGTTGGCTCGAACAACTCATTGAAGTATATGATCCATCTTGGGCAGCGGGTAATTATCTTTCAATGACACTTTGTTCAGATTTCTAAAATCTATACAAAGTCGTATTTCACCGGTCTTCTTCCGCACTAGGACCAAATTGGAGATCCAATCTGAAAATTTGATTGAAACAATTATGCCTGTCTTATGAAGCTTGTTTACCTCCTTCTCAATGGATGGAAACAATTTTGGATTAATTCTCCTAAGCTTCTGTCTAAAGGGCTTCTGATTTGGCTTGATTGGGATTGTGTGTTGAATGATATCTTGATTATACACCTTTAGATATGAATAATCCCAAGAAAATACATCAGAAAACTCAGTAAACAAATCAATATATTTGGGCTTTACCTCTGATGGCAAGGACTTTGAGAGCTTAATGAGCTTCAATTGATCGGCTGTTTCGATATTCACATCTTCTACTCCTTTCTTTGTGGGAACCAAAGTTGGTTTTCTCGCCACATCATCCTGATCAAATAACTCTTCCAAAGGTATGAGACCTTTCAGAATGTTATTGTATTTGAGCTGAAGAATGTCAATCTGCTCTGTTTCAATAACCTGGTCATCTTTATCATATACTTCATCCATAGAACAATTTTCAAATTCTCCTTCTCTCTGTAGGAAGTTTTTTATTTTTTATCATCCCATAAAACTTGCCAAAACTTCAAGTTATCTGGAATGGCAGGCATGTGCTTTATGTGAATCTCAAACTTTTTATTAGAAAACATGGTAGATTTGAAATTACTCGGAGTAGTAGCTAATGAATCAACCATAAAGTTTTGCAATTTAGGCACTACCTTAAGTGTGTATTCAGGAAACATTTTTAAAATGTCAAGTGCTACATTCCTATACTGCCTCATTCTTGGGTGATTAGCTTGGTATTCACCTTTAATTTGTTTGATCACTAGCTTTGAATCTCCATAGACTGCAATTCTCTTAGCTCCCAATTTCTTCAAAATTTTCAAACCAGTAATGAGCGCTTCATATTCAGCCTCATTTTTTGTACAATCAAATGCTAGTTTATAGGAACACAACCTTACATTATTTGGGACCTTGTTTTTCTATTGCCATGGGTTGCGGATCCATAAACCAATGCCAGCTTCGTCTTTGCCAATGGAACCATCAAAGTCCATGCTCCAAAGACCATCTTCTTCTTCTTCAAGGTGCTGAAACTCTTGATTTTGATTTGACACTATTTGGCAGTCTGATTCTTCATGCTGCTCTGAACTCTCATCTGCCTTTTCTGATGGCTATTGGGTTACAGTAGGTAGATTTTATTTCTCTTATTCTAGCACTGTTCTAATACAATCGGAAACTTCGGGAGCATCCTCTAATTCTACTATTTGACATTCTATATCATTTAATTCGAAATCATTGTACAATATAAAAGACTCTAAATTGGTATGTACAATGTTGATTGGATGATTGTTAGGCCTTTTCTTATTAGTGATCATGTACTTCATTTTTGCTCATGGTATAGATTTTTCATTTGGCCAAAGACAGTGATAGTGGCATAGGAAAAGTCTAACTACAGTGTACCTCTTAATTCCCCCCCCCAGGATCTTGACAACAACATACCGAAACGTGGTGGAATATCAACAACTACCACGTCCATGAGGACATTTTTGGCTGCGATTTTCTCCAGGGAGACAACTAGATCTTTAATCAGACTTAAACAACATACGCAGCAAGAATCAAAACAATAGAGATCATGATATGGGTGAGTAATATCAAGGCCAAGATTCTCCATGATGGCTTTGGGCATGAGGTTGTGAGAAGCCCCAGAGTCTAACATCGTATTATGAAGAATGAACTGATGAACTTTAAGACTCGGATAAAATGGTGGGACTTCACTATCTTCAGACTGGTCATCAATGGCAGGACCAAATATCAACTTAGGTTGATCATCCTCTACATTAACCATGTTGGATAAGGGGTCAAATTTCAAGGTTTTGGCTACATGGGATTTGTACCTATCAATTTTAACCAATTCAGTAAGAGGAATAGACACTTTTAATTTTGAAATTTTAGACTCAAAATTAAAAGGTGTAGTTTTTTCTACCTCTTTTATGATGACATCCCTTCTCTCAACTTGATTTTTCGGCGCAACTTCTTTTCTTTGATACTTGTAGTGGGCTGATCATTTCTATTCTGATTCAGAGCTACTATTTATTTACCCTTACTCTGAACTTGTTTCGGTGATGCTTCTTTCTGCTGAACTGTTTTCTTCGGAGGTGGAGTTATTGGAACATCCAGGCCTCTCAAAGTATACTGTCTTGGGAACTCAATGCATTTAGATACCCTCTCTGATAGTCATTAGACTCTACTTCTAATTCATGGTCATTCGCCATTATGAAATTTTTGTCATTAGGTGAACCTTTTTTGTCCACATACTCTTCATTCTTGGTGAGAAAAATGGGCTAATTGTCACCTTTAAACAGAACGTTCTCGTCTACCTTAAAATGGATAGATGATGAGTGCTCACAAAGGTAAGTCAAATGCGATGCGATATTGCAAAATCGACAATCGCATTCTTTGGAGTTTAGTTTCAATGCGAAACATGTAAAAAGTGCGAAATGCGATGAGGGGCCCTGCTTCAATCGCAATCGGGAAATGGGAGGCAGAGCAAGGGAAAATCGATGAAAAGGTAAATTTTGATGTTTTTCGAAGGAAAATGAAATGGAAAAGAAAGTGTGGCGAGGATTGGGTCCCACTTCACATCGCATCGGCGATTTATAAGTTTGGCATTGTATTGTTGTAACAAAACTTTGCGATGGCGATATGCGATGAGGCACAAGGGGTCCCACCAATGTTTTGAGAGACTCTTGTTATATATGTAATATGTGATATATATAATGATAAGGTCTATGGTTTAAATAACATGGTTTTCGATGGGTGGCAGAGCTTATAATATATATAAAAATTTTGGATTTTTAGATAAGTGGGTTTTGGTCTATGGGAAAAGTGGAATGTGGGGTTTTTTTTTTCTTTTGAAATGTGTGGAAATATGAAAGAGGAAGGAAATGAATGAAATGAGAGTAGGGGGGAATATGCTATGGTTTAAAACTTTAAGATAAAAATTAATAATCAGAATTTAAACCATACAAACAACTTTTCCATAGGCGCATTTAGACTAGCAGCCAATCAAAACTTTTAAAACAAAATGAAGCTTTTCTTTTTCTTTCTTGCTTCCATAACATTTTCTTTGCCTTCTTTATTTAGAGCATCTACCACCTGACATTTTATTTCATTTGCCTCCTTTATTTAGAGCATCTATAGCCTGACATTTTATTGGCATGGATGCCAACAAAAATAATAATCTACCTAAAATTTTTAACTTTTTCACTCTTCTGCATCCACATCCTACCTTATCATTTTGAAATTATTTCAACTACTTATGCTAACTTATAAAAATAAATGATTTTAAAAAACTTCCCTTGGTTCAGATTAAACTATTGAACCAATTTTTATTTTCCACCTAACTAATTAATTTGTCAAGTTTAAACAGTTTGACAAATTATTTTTCGCTACCTATGGAAAAGCAATTTAAACCTAATTGAACCATGCTTAAACTATATGATTTAATTTTATTTAACTTTTGTGGCATTTTAAACAAGCCGCACACAATTTATTTTCAGAAGCAAACTAAACTAGAGTAGTGGCATTTGAATGTGCGCCACTTTCTGAGTTTATTGTTTTTCTTCTTTTTGATGGGGTTCACATCTTATATTTTTTATTTCTAACATATACCCTCTTTTGATTTTTTGTGTTATTTCCTTTTTTGTTTTGTTTTTATTTTAATATCAAAATGACATTTTGATATTAAAATAATATAAATCAAAATTACAACTTGAAAAATATAATAGTTACATAGTCAATGATCTTCTGTAGAGGAAGATAAAATGTCTTTGAGTCACTCTCATATGTTTGTTGACTTTATTTGGATGGAGTAATGTATTTTGGATCTTGAAAGACAAAACCCTAATGACCTAATGGTACTTCAAGACCTAATCTCCATGACTGACTTTAATTGAGACAAGACATGGTGAAATGAGTCAGCAAATATGGTTCTCTGAAGAAGAGTGAAGTTTTATTGAGGAAAGCTACCTTCAGTGAAAGAATTTTTAGTATGAACTAATGGAATGATATAAAATTTTCAAAATGAGACACCTAAAATGATAGATGAAAGAATCATATTGATCACTGATGGAAGAATGCATATTCTGACTCTAACAACAACTACTAACCATACACAAAAAACTAGCAGTAAAAATGAACATATAGTTGCTAATGAGAATGTATAAACAATATTCTTGATATTCTTAACTAAAACAACATTAATGGATATATTTCACTCTCAACCATAGGATTTAAGCTTGGATTCCTGATGCTTGTATGTAAAAAATCCTCATGTTGTAATTCTTATGAACCCTAAAACGTTTTATCATAGTTAGAAACATTCTTAACTATTTCATATATAGGATCACAATATTTAATTGCTTTGGATTTATCATTGTCCTCATCTTTTATAGATATGAGTGTAAAATGATTGCTTGCATTTACTAGCCTTTTCAACTGTCTCCTATTCACAAGAGACAAATTTGTCCTCATTCAATGAGCCCTCAGAATGAAATCAAGCCCTTCTTTGATAAGATGATAATTTTTCTCCTCTTTGTAAAAGACGGCATTCCTATCATATAATATGGACTTCCTAGAACAATCCCACAAATTTTAAGTGGCCTACATATAACTCTACCTCATATATGAAACGAGATGCTACTGCAAATATTAGTTTACATTACTTAGTCACATGTAACTGAGCAATTTCACATACCTAAAAAAAATGATATGGTTTTGAATGGGCTTAACAATTTCCTCAGCAAGAAGGTTAACTTGTGATCCACTATCAACAAGTCTATCAATATTAATTTGTTTTTAGATGAACCTAATATGAAATAGTTCACTTTTTTTCCTTTCATCAAGTATTAACTCATATTTTTAAGAATGAGCACATGAAATAGAACTAGCAACAAAATATATACCTTGTATTCCCATGGCTGTGATCTTAGTTTCATCACTTGAGTCTGATCAAAGATCATGTGGGATTGTGGTTGTGGTCTTCTATTTACCCTTTTGATCTTGAAACTATTTTCGCTTTATAATTTCTAGATTTAGTCTCTAACAATTATCCTTATCATGTCCATCTTCTTTTAATAATAACACAAAGGCTTCTCATCTTGCTTCTTCACTGTGGTTGTCCATTTTAGTTTCTCCTTTCCTTTGTTCTTTCCTTCCTTCCACCTATTGGATTTCGTGGAGAAACTAACTTTAACATTCCTTCTACCTTACGCAATGTGATTTTATTGTACACAAACTTCATCAAGATTAGTTGGATTAAACATAAGAATAGTATGCTTCAAATGAGTATATAATCCACCACTGTAATATATTTTTTTGTGCATAAAGAGGAACGCATAATGTTAGTGCATTTTTTTGTAAAATCTTGAGAATATTCTCGTAAACATTTTTCCTTAGCTTACCTTAATTTTTTCCAATCCATTATTGCTTGTTGGATGTAACCTAATGGGTAAAATTGCTTCTTTAATGCACTTATGAACTCATACCAAGAAAAAAATATTTTATTGTTTCGAAGGAGATCTTCTTGAGTTCTACTCTCCCACCAGTTCATTGTTGCTCCTCCCAGTCGAAGAGTGGCTATTTGGCGATTTGCATTGTCATCAACAATCTTTTGAATCTTGCAATAAACTTCAAGCTATCTGATCTACTTATCCGACTTTTCTACTTTAAGTTCACCATCATACATTGGCAAATCAAACTTAACATTTAGATTCAATAAAGGAAAATTAGATCATTAGAGAAATTTTGAGGATTAAAATGGGCCTCCTAAGGAATATTATAAAATAATAGTAGAAATAATAAAATAAGATTATATTACATCATCAAATTTTATAGGAGAAAAATAAAAAAATAAAAACTATTTTTTCAACTTATCTTCATATGTGTTTACTCAACTTTTGATCAAGAGCACTCGTTGGATGCATAATTTAATTTCTCACCCAAGTAGTACCCATGTTACATACTTTTGATGGACCCTATTACACGAAAAATGATAAATATATGAAAAAATGTGATTGCCATCACTTTTTTTCATGTATTTCTCATTTTTCGTGTAGCAAGGCCCACCAAAAGTATGCAACATGGGTACTGCTTGGATGATGAATTAAATTTTGCATCTAACAAATGCTCTCACTCAAAATTTGAGTAAAATGGTAGGGAGATAAGTTGAAAAAATAATTTTTTTATTCTTTTATTTTCGATCTTTTTACTTTTTTGCTCCAAAAGGGTGAATGATCACTCATGCTTGACATAATCATCTTGAATCCTATTGGTTCTTAAAGTTGATATTGGTTGTACATTTTTTTTAGGCTCATTTTAGATCTCAAAATTTCTATAATGGTAACATTCTTAGAATGCTTCTTAGAAGAAGAACCTTTGCTAAAACTAGAAGAAGAGGATGATAGGGATGGAGGATTCTTAGGAGGGTCATCACCAACTCCTTCTCCTTCAAATTTTATAAATGGACCACTTTCCTCAGGATTTTTCTGTTTCTTAGTAAAAATATTCCAACATAGCTTCCATTGTCTTGAATGCTTCAAGGAAACTTGCTTCAAAATAAAAATAATTGCCTCCTTTTGGCGATGACATTTCTTGTCTTTGATTTTCACACCTCGAGCCAAATTCAAGATTAAGCTCTTCAAGAAATATTTCTCTATGCTTGAGCTTAGATCTGGTAAGTATTCACACATGAAAATCCTATCAAACCCACTCTAATACCAAACTTTATTTCAAATTACTGATTGATTTAGAATTAATTTTAAGTGTGAATTAAATTAATGAAAAAATTGAAAGGTTGAATTAAAGAAATGAACAAAAGAAAGTAAAAGAGACAATACAAATATGTTGATATCAGAGTTCACCCATCGTGGGCTACATATCCAGGTCCACTCCCAATGAGGAATCGATCCATCATGAGAAGTAGAAATGCTTAGTATATCAAATTGGTCTCCAACTTGCAAACAAGGTTGTCTTCAACTATACTACAAAGATTGTGGTATACTAGAAAACTAGCTCCCACCCTTGGGATGCCAAAATATGGCTTCAAAACTACTATTCCTTCAATTTAGAGAGAGAAAAAAACACCATAAAATGAATTCGTGTCGATCAATTATGCACACATAGGTCTATCATTGTAATCGTTAAAATACTTGGTTTAAATAGAATAGTTTGTGGGGTCAAATGTGTAAACTGTTGGTGGTTCTGTGGTCTACACAGGATGTATAGTTCAAATAGAATATTACTAGATTACCATACAAAGTTACTGGTTGGCACATTAGTGGTTTGGATATTAGCATGGAGGTTTCATGGTTGACCCCTGCTGGCTACCAATTTTAACCCTCAGATGAAATAAAAAGTTCAAATAAAAATTGTTCATTTAATTTCCAACAAATGATCATAGGTCCAATGGTAAACAATTGTGTTTTTTGCAGGGAGGTTAGGGAGTTCAAACCGACCTGACTAACCTTTCCGTGGTATACCTTTTAAAAATTCGATCCAAACTAGTCATGTTGTGGCTACAACATGGTATCCTATGATTGGTTCACATGGAAACCATGCCAACCTTTTCACAATCAATATTCCATGTCACTTTGCCACATAAGCACAAATATCATGTTAGCAGTGCGACATCAATGTTATGTCATCATCCGTACAATTTAGTTAACATTCCACATCAACATCCATACTAGCACCTGTCATGTCCGTACTACCACCCTTCACCACCATACAACCACATCATGTACTGCACATATTTTTGCATGTTTGATCAAAACTTTAGTAAGGACATAACTTTCTCATATGATGTTCATTTAACTTCATTCAAGCGTCTTTGGAAATCTCTCAATGATCTCTTCGACATGGAGACCATTTCATAAACATTTGAGACCATCAATTTTTTTCATGTGTAAACATCCACATGGATCAAGGGCTCTATTATAGTTGTGTTGAACATAGGGGAGACTTTCATGTGTGAATGATTAGAATTATACGTGTGAATGATTAGAATTATACATGTGAAATATATGCATGATCATAATGTTGATGACCTATGTCTCGCCATTAGTTTTTGGGTGGAAGGTAGTGGATTTTGTGAGCTTGGTGTCCAATAATGACTAAAGGCTCAACCAAAAGGTGTTTAGTGTTGATCAGTGATTGTCATTGATGTCAACCCAAGAAGCACCAGGGGCTACCCCGATCTTGCATGGGAATTTTTACTACCAAATTACTATATTCCGAGTCAAGGATATTTTTGATGGTTTCTACTTTTTGATATGTTTCTGTTGATATATGGTTTGAGAGATATTCATGTTTGAAGTTAGTAACCCGAGTTAGTGGGCTATAACCCCATGGGGTTGTGGCATGACACTGATAATTGGTTGCGGTCATTGAACAATCAATAATTAATAATTTTTAGGCTCCTCAAATCTCTCCCACTTTCACTTGTTGAAGACCCTCTCAACGTAAGCATTGATATAAATTGTGATCCTCATATCCTCCTCATGTAGGGATTTTGCTACTTGAAACGAGTCATCGTGGAATTTTTGCTATAAATATTTTTATACGAAGCTTCAAAAGCTGAAACTTTGATGAGGCGAAGCCAAAATCCTGAGGAAGCTTGTGTAAAAATTTCAGATCATGGTTCACAATATTTTTGGAGATATGATCTGTGGAAGTTAGGTTCCTACGAAGGTTCAGAATCTGAAATTTTTAGAGTGCGAAGCCAAAATCTTGAGGAACATCGTCGCAAAAATTCAGAGCTTCGTTCGCAATATTTTCGGAGATATGATTTGTGCAAGTTAGGTCATTTTGCAGGCTCCTGAATTTAACCTAAACAGGTCATCGTGGTATTTTCGTAATAACTTTTTTTTCTACGAAGGTTCAGAAGCTGAAATTTTTAGAGTGCGAAGCCGCAATCCTGAGGAACATCGTCGCAAAATTTCAGATATTGGTTCACAATATTTTCGGAGATATGATCTATGGAAGTTAGGGCTTTTTGAGGCTTCTAAATTTCATCTGAAAGAGGTGATCGTGGGAAAATCTTCATAGCTCTCTCTCTGAGCATCGGATTGGAATGCTGTAAAAAGTGGCCGCAAGTACACGGACTGTAGTTTTCGGTCTATAAATTTCAGAGCCAAAGGAGGAAAAAATGACACGTGGAAAGTCGTACAAGTTCGCTCTACTGAACCAGTCCAAAATTGGGTCATTGTGGGAGATTGGACATAACTTTTCCTTGAAGAATCCAAATCATATTAGACCTGTGGCATTTAAAAGAAACGAGGCACACTACGAAGTGGAATTTCCAGATATTGAGATCCACGTTATAGAGATAACTCAGAATTTCAATATTGAGCTCCTCGAAAGCAAGTAAAAGGTGTGTATTTTTTTCCGAATTGCATAAGTCTTGTTTGAAGAATCAAGTTGAATTGATTCCAAGGGAATATTGTAGAATAGATATCAGTATTGGATTCTAAAATGGCCCCTAAAAATAATTCAACACCCATTAAGCCTTTAGAAAGCTCTACTATGAATCATGAAGACGAAGAATGGAAACATGACATATCAAAATTACAAGAGCAAGTGCAACAAATTTCGCTCTCCCAAAGATCAACAAAAAATGACATGGAAGTTTTGAAGAAAGGCATGGAAACTAAGATGGATGGTTTGAAGAAAGGCGTGGAATCTAAGATGGATGGTTTGAAGAATGGCATGGAATCTAAGATAGATGGCATGGAAGCTGGCAGGAATCTAAGATGGATGACATGGAAGCTAAGATCGATGAGAAAATGGAAAACATGAAGAATGATCTAAAAACAGACATGGAAGGTTTGACAAAGTTGATACAAGAAATGTTTCCTAATGGTGAAAAGATAGTAAAGGAAACTCATGATGAGAACAAAATAAATGTTAATCGTGATTTCATAAAATCTAATGTTGGCGGGAAGAACCACCATATTCCAAAAATGGATATGAGGAAGTTTGATGGAAAGGATCCTGTAACATGGATACTACAGATGGAGCAATATTTTGATCTCCATAACGTGCAAAACACACAAAAGGCACGCATTGCAACTTTACATTTAGAACAAAATACATTTGTATGGTATCAATGGCTTTGCTCCCGTAAAAAAATTGTCACTTGGTCAATTTTTACGGAGGAAATGATAGCACATTATGAGGATACAAAGAGCAACACCTTCTTTAGCCAATTGATAAATCTCAAACAAAGGGGTTTAGTGGGGAAGCACATTGAGGACTTCCAAAAATTGAATATAAGGGTAACTGATATTCCAGAGGAACACAGGATTGATCTCTTCATAGGTACTTTAAAGGATAACATCCAAAATGAAGTTCACGTTTTGGAACCTGATTCATTGGAGAAGGCATTCAGGTTGGCAAGAAAAATTGAATGTAAAATTATGGTGATAAGGAAGCCTACCACTCACTTCTATAAAGAGGGAAGTGTTGCTACTCCTAGATTTCCAAAACCTACAAGGTTGACACCACAACAATTGGAAGAAAAAAGAGCAAAAGGGCTTTGCTACAGTTGTGATAGCAAATACACTAAAAGTCATAAGTGTGCCGAGAAGAAATTATTTTACATAGATTGTGAAGAGGAAGAAGAAAATGAACAAGAAGAGGATATACACCAGGAACCAACCCAAGAAGAGGAAGAAATGAGTCCAACCATATCGTGTAATGCATTGGCAGGAATTAACAGTCCTCAAACTCTTAATTTAGAAGGACATATCAAGAAGAAAAAGGTAATAGTGTTGATTGATTCAGGTAGTACCTATAATTTTATTCATTGTAAGGTAGCCAAGGAATTGAATTGTTTCCTATACCCAGCACCAGAATGTCAAGTGATGGTTGCAAATGGAGGAACTATAAATTTCTCCGGAAAATGCCATAATATCAAGCTAACCATGGGGGAATATGTATTGAATACTCCGATTCTTTCCATTCCTATGGGAGGTGCTGATGTTGTACTAGGAGTACAACGGTTACAATCTTTGGGGACGATAGCTTTTAATTTTCAAGAACTTTTCTTGAAATTTTTTTCAGAAGGAAAGGAAGTCGAATTACGGGGTATTGAAGGGAAGCCGGGAAGGATAATAAGCTCTAATGTTATGACAAAGCTTCTAAAGAAAGAACAACGAGGTGTAATTGCACAATTATGCTCACTAGAAGTTCTGACATCAAAATCATCTATTTCTGCAGATCTCCAACAAGTCTTGGACAATCATTCCAAGGTGTTTGAAACTCCCAAAGGACTCCCACCTATTTGTGATCATGATCATGCTATTCATTTGATTCCAGGAAGTGTTCCTCCAAACATCGGGCCTTATAGATATCCTTACGTCCAAAAGAGCGAAATTGAACGTATGATTGCAGAAATGTTAGAGGCGGGTATAATTCAACCTAGTCAAAGTTCTTTCTCTGCTCCTGTAGTATTGGTACACAAAAAGGATGGATCATGGCGAATGTGTCCGGATTATAGGGAGCTCAATAAGCTCACCATTAAAGATAAATTTCCCATTCCTGTGATTGATGAATTATTGGATGAACTACATGGAGCAATTTATTTTACCAAGTTGGATCTTCGTTCAGGATATCATCAAATTAGAATGAAGACTGAAGATATTCCAAAAACAGCATTTCGAACTCATGAGGGTCATTCTGAATTTTTGGTCATGCCTTTTGGCCTTACCAATGCACCTTCTACATTTCAAGGGTTGATGAATTCCATTTTCAAACCATTCCTTAGAAAATTTGTGCTAGTATTTTTTGATGATATACTAATCTATAGCAGGTCTTGGAAGGATCATGTTGAACATGTTGACAGGGTGCTCAAACTATTGGAGGATGATGCAAGCCTAGAGCTTGCAATACCCAGGGACTTTTACTTTGTACATATACCAATGTATCCTCTTAACTTTCCAATAAAACTCCATTGTTTGAGGCAATCTCAATTTATTATGCAAAAGCTTATCCTTCAATACCTTAAACTTTATAATTTAAACTCTTCTTGGAATTAAGTTTCAATCTTCAATGCATTTTCAACTCACTCAATCCAACATCAATCCAACAACAGTCCCACACTTACAATAGCATTTAACTTCACCTCACACATTCAGATCAAATGCCAATCACCTTTGATTCAACATATTATGATTTATAAAAACCATTTTCTCATACATACAAGGTTCTTCAGCTACATTCCCAATGTTTCAACACCTAAGTCCCTCTCTCAACATTTTGAGATTTAAGAAACCCCAATTTGTATGTATCCATTATTTAACACAATTTAATCATCGATTTTGAACCAGTGTACACAACCAATAAACATGCAAATACTCACCTTCACCGCCTTGCGCTCTCAACATTGAATCTGGTTCACCAATCATTGATGTGGCGCTGCCTTCACTTTCCTGTATCAGACCATTTGAATTTCTTTCTCTACGCCTTCATGAGATCATACAGTCCTCTTTCTGGACTTCCAACTCAGCGTTAACACAGTTAACACATCAATTGACTGAACATATTAAAATTATCTCCGCAGTACTTTGTAAATTCAATCAATTTCAGCAAACATCGTTTTCACAATTCATCCTTTTTAATATCGATTTCAGGATTGGTTTAAAATCGAATGTCAACAAATAACTGCTTACCTTCATAATGCGCCTCCTCCAGTTTCCAGATATTTATATCCAAACACTGTTAACATTTCTGCGCTAAGGTTTTTAACTTACCCATTCGAATTTTGCATTAATCTCCAGACCACGCCTTCAGGTTCTGGAATTCACCGGCAATCAAACCTTTCGATTCCACTGCATTATGCAATTGAACAAATTGACTGGCTTTAAAACCTTTGACTCCTTATCCACGTTTCTCTGCAATTGGATTTCTTCATACTATCTGGCAATCTCTGCGTTTTCTTCAGAAGCTGAAGTTCCATATCAATTACAACACGCACTTTTACAAATCATTACAATTCGTTTGCGCCCAACTTGGAACAGATTCTGATAGAAAATTATCAAACGGATTGGACCTTCATACCAAGGTGATCACTGAGCCCAATATCGATTTCAGAACTCAATATCGGTTCTGCGTTCAATATACCCATCACTCTCAACGCATTCACTGATTTGTTGTAACTATCAAACTCAGTTTAATTATATATCCGCCTAGTTAAACTACGCACCTCATGCTCAATTCAATTCTCACCCATTCACTGTTGAATATATATATGCTCTTTTTACCATTCACTGCAACAACCCTTCCCCGCAATTACAGTTGATTTATAAACAGAGTTTAAAACCGAGTCCTACGCTCTTCAATCTGCTTTATACAAGATCTAAGTACAACTCTGCGTTGGAACAAAACAAACTCTGCATTGGATGTAAACAAAACAAACTCTGCATTGGATTTAACAGCGCCCTTTCATACATGCCAGTCTCACAGTATCAAGAGAATTCACTTCTACGCAGAGATTGTAAACTCAATTTCGTGCTGGACATTTTCATTTAACAATAAAACAATTACTTCCATTCTATCACTTCAGCAAACAGAGTGTAATCTTTGATTCATTCATTTCTTTCCACTGAACTTGGAGTTTGTGTAGATCCATTTAATGAAAACAACACTCCATCATACAATTCATCATATGCTTTCATACCTTTGAATATACAGCGTTTCAACACAAAGGGTTATCGATTTCCACAAATCGATGCCAGCAAGTCTCTTACCACATATTTATCATTCCACTTCTTTATTATGGATTTCAGTGATTCATAAGACTCAGCTAAGGCGCATGTTTTAATTCTTAATCACAAATTTAACATTCTCAAACCATAACCAACATTCGAAAGCTCACTTAGGCAGAATTTAACCATACATAAACCAGTCCATTAAGGCGCATAACTCAAAATCACACTTTCATAAAAATTAACATACTTACAAACTGATCTTCTTGGTCAAATATTCAACGTTCTTGGCCCTTACAAATTACCAGAGGCTTACAACCTTGGCTGTTCCAAACCAGCTCTCTACCACACTCTCACTCACAATATCAATGTGTTTTTCTCTCAAAACCCCTTCCTATTTATACAATTTTAAAAATTATCATACCCCCTTTTAACATATTTACAAAATAAAAAACGCCCTTGATGCTCCTGCATCAGACTCCCCATGTAAGAAAATTCATGACCACCTGGTCATAAGTCTGGATATTTCCTCCTGGATCCCAAATTTTATTTTGTAATCTTTCCGTGCTTGTCGATTGCTTTACTACTGTTGTTATCTGTTGTTGTCTTCCAGGTTTCCATATTTTGTGCTGTAGTGCTCCACTTGCTCTGCCTTCCAAGTCTGCTACAGTCTTTCTCTTGTTGTCTTTCCTTTTCTTTCTTATTGCTGCTGGTCTCTTCCGGGATTCTTTCGTCATCAGTCTTCTGATACTTTCAATCTCTCGGTCTAATAAATCTCCCGGTTGTTGATTTCTTACTGCCTGCTGAGCTAAGACGGCTTGCTCAGTTTTTACTTTCTCTATTTGTACTGTCACTTGCTGACTTCTTGCTTCTATGCGTGTTTCTGTTCTGACTGCCACCCGATCATCCATGCCCTCTTGTCTTCTGGAACAGAAAACTTCTTCTCCCTTCATTTGACTGCTCAACTGAGTCAATTGTTCTGCAACAATACCTGCATTCACAAAACACTTGTTAGAACAAAAATCGTAAGGCATCAGTGCCTTGTCCTCCTTTGCCAGCACTTCAGTATGCTGTTCTGAATTCTCCTCCACTATCAGCACATCAGTATGCTGATTCTCTTTACCCAAAGAATTCTCTGAAGAATTCTCAAAACTGTCAACCAATGTTTCCTTCACACCATCTGTTTCTAAGATATC
The DNA here is from genome assembly GCA_034641835.2 of Pinus albicaulis. Taxonomy (NCBI): domain Eukaryota; kingdom Viridiplantae; phylum Streptophyta; class Pinopsida; order Pinales; family Pinaceae; genus Pinus; species Pinus albicaulis. The sequence continues at coordinate 30,322,355 of CM076577.1, forward strand.
TTTCTGCTCTCGTTCACTGTACTGAACTCTTTCGTCTGCTGTAACCTCTCTATCATACTCTGAATTTATCAACAAGTATTCCAACAATGCAATTTCTCTGTAGCATTGCTGAAGCATATCATCATCACCTGCATTCATACATAAACTTTCAGTTTGCATAAAATGTTCAACAGTATCAGCTGTTACTTCCCTTATCTGCGCTTCAGACTGCTTCTCTTCTTCAGCATCCACAAGAATTTTCTCTTGTACTGTAACAGCAAAAGCATCACTGCTTTCTTTTTCAAAGTACTTATCATTTTCTGCTTCCTCTGTCTTTATTCCCTTCTGAGATCTTGCTATCTCAGCATCAATCTGAACAGCCTTCAGATTCAACTCTTCTCTCTCCTGAACAAAATCTAAAGCTTGCTCATCTCCCTGTACTGTACCTGCAAACACACACAACTCATCAGTTTTAAAACCACAAGACTTTTCAGTCTTGACTGCTTCCTCAAGCACTCCCCTCTGAACAAATATGCATGTGGAATCTTCAAATTCCAACTCTGGCTCAAGAACTCTAAGTTCCTTTTTCAACAAGGCAATCACAATTTGCCTCAACCTCCTCTGCAATTGTCGCCAAATCACTCTCTTTCCCTTCAGTGGAAAGATCCAACCTCTATTCTGATTTTCCTGCTCTTGCAGCCATTCTTCCAGTACCTACAATTGTACCTTTATTACTACAATCTCTCTTTCTCTGACTTCATCAGTCATCTCACCTCTGTGGCATTCCTCTGAACCTCTTCTCTGATCCTCCATGATCATCTTCTCCATGAGTTTCTCACTCATCACGAGTTGCACTAGCCTCTTCGACAGCAATCTCCCTTGCTGCCCCTTACCTCACCAAGCTCTTCTCACTCAGTCTTTTGGTAAGTACATGGTTCACTGCCTCTGGAACCTTTTGAGCACTTTCCTCTGCTCTCTCTCTGGCTATCTCTTCAACTCACCTTCTTCTTCAGGAAACTACAATTGTCCTCTCTATCCAGTCTTTAGCTGAATGCCAGGTTCACTGCCATCTTCTCTGCAACCATAAACTGCATTTACAAATTTCAAATCAGAAAAATCATCTCACCTCTTAAGATCTTGCCTGATCTTTTCCTCCCTGCAATTCTGTTCACTTGTGTAGTTTGCATATCAGATTTAGGAATCTGATCTTCCTTTCAGTTATTCAACAAAAATACATTTCAATTCAACAAAACCTTCTTGTCATCATTTAGAAAATAAACATTCATCGATCTCAACGAGCCCGAGCTACGTGCCAAATGATGCAATCACAGAGCTTGCGATACTTGAGGACTTTTACTTTGTACATATCTTGATGTATCATCTTAACTTTCCAAGTAAAACTCCATTGTTTGAGGCAATCTCAATTTATTATGCAAAAAGCTTATCCTTAAGTACCTTAAACTTTATAATTTAAACTCTTACTGAGATTAAGTTTCGATCTTTAATGCATTTTCAACTCACTCAGTCGACATCAATCCAACGGCGGACCCACACTTACAGTAGCATTCTTCACCTCACACATTCGAGGATCAAATGCCAATCACCTTTGATTCAACATATTACTAGATTTATAAAAACCATTTCTCATACATCTGAGGTTCTTGATACATTCCCAATGTTTCAACACCTAAGTCCCTCTCTCAACATTTTGAGATTTAAGAAACCCCAATTTGTATGTATCCATTATTTAACACAATTTAATCATCGATTTTGAACCAGTGTACACAACCAATAAACATGCAAATACTCACCTTCACCGCCTTGCGCTCTCAACATTGAATCTAGTTCACCAATCATTGATGTGGCGCTGCCTTCACTTTCCTGTATCAGACCATTTGAATTTCTTTCTCTACGCCTTCATGAGATCATACAGTCCTCTTTCTGGACTTCCAACTCAGCGTTAACACAGTTAACACATCAATTGACTGAACATATTAAAATTATCTCCGCAGTACTTTGTAAATTCAATCAATTTCAGCAAACATCGTTTTCACAATTCATCCTTTTTCATATCGATTTCAGGATTGGTTTAAAATCGAATGTCAACAAATAACTGCTTACCTTCAGAATGCGCCTCCTCCAGTTTCCAGATATTTATATCCAAACACTGTTAACATTTCTGCGCTAAGGTTTTTAACTTACCCATTCGAATTTTGCATTAATCTCCAGACCACGCCTTCAGGTTCTGGAATTCACCGGCAATCAAACCTTTCGATTCCACTGCATTCTGCAATTGAACAAATTGACTGGCTTTAAAACCTTTGACTCCTTATCCACGTTTCTCTGCAATTGGATTTCTTCATACTATCTGGCAATCTCTGCATTTTCTTCAGAAGCTGAAGTTCCATATCAATTACAACACGCACTTTTACAAATCATTACAATTCGTTTGCGCCCAACTTGGAACAGATTCTGATAGCAAATTATCAAACGGATTGGACCTTCATACCAAGGTGATCACTGAGCCCAATATCGATTTCAGAACTCAATATCGGTTCTGCGTTCAATATACCCATCACTCTCAACGCATTCACTGATTTGTTGCAACTATCAAACCCAGTTTAATTATATATCCGCCTAGTTAAACTACGCACCTCATGCTCAATTCAATTCTCACCCATTCACTGTTGAATATATATATGCTCTTTTTACCATTCACTGCAACAACCCTTCCCCGCAATTACAATTGATTTATAAACAGAGTTTAAAACCGAGTCCTACGCTCTTCAATATGCTTTATACAAGATCTAAGTACAACTCTGCGTTGGAACAAAACAAACTCTGCATTGGATGTAAACAAAACAAACTCTGCATTGGATTTAACAGCGCCCTTTCATATGCCAGTCTCACAGTATCAAGAGAATTCACTTCTACGCAGAGATTGTAAACTCAATTTCGTGCTGGACATTTTCATTTAACAATAAAACAATTACTTCCATTCTATCACTTCAGTAAACAGAGTGTAATCTTTGATTCATTCATTTCTTGCCACTGAACTTGGAGTTTGTGTAGATCCATTTAATGAAAACAACACTCCATCATACAATTCATCATATGCTTTCATACCTTTGAATATACAACATTTCAACACAAAGGGTTATCGATTTCCACAAATTGATGCCAGCAAGTCTCTTACCACATATTTATCATTCCACTTCTTTATTATGGATTTCAGTCATTCATAAGACTCAGCTAAGGCGCATGTTTTAATTCTTAATCACAAATTTAACATTCTCAAACCATAACCAACATTCGAAAGCTCACTTAGGCAGAATTTAACCATACATAAACCAGTCCATTAAGGCGCATAACTCAAAATCACACTTTCATAAAAATTAACATACTTACAAACTGATCTTCTTGGCCAAATATTCAACGTTCTTGGCCCTTACAAATTGCCAGAGGCTTACAGCCTTGGCTGTTCCAAACCAGCTCTCTACCACACTCTCACTCACAATCTCAATGTGTTTTTCTCTCAAAACCCCTTCCTATTTATACAATTTTAAAAATGATCTAATTAAATGCTCTATCCCTTCAATTCCTCAACAAACCCCTAAATCTCTCAACATCCCTAAAGGATAGATCTTTATCCCTAAAATCCTTCAACTAATTAAATTCCCTCATATCCTTTTATTAAATAAAAAGATATTTACAAAAATCCTCACCTTCTCCTATTTTATTCAAATTAATTAATAAAATATTAAAAATTATCATACCCCCTTTTAACATATTTACAAAATAAAAAACGCCCTTGATGCTCCTGCATCAGAGGAGAACAATTATATGCAAAAACATCCAAATGTTTCTTTGGAGTACAAGAGGTGGAATATCTGGGTCATATTGTATCTCACGAGGGTGTTAAGGTAGACCCTAACAAAATTAAAGCCATTAAGGAATGGAAAGTCCCCACAACCATAAAGCAGTTGCGAGGATTTCTCGGGTTAACGGGGTATTATCGCAATTTTGTTAAGAATTATGGGAGAATAGCAGCACCTCTAACAACATTATTGAAGAAAGATGCATTTTCATGGACTCCTGAAGCAACTAAGGCCTTTGAACAACTTAAAGAGGCAATGTGCCTAGCACCAGTCTTAGCTACGCCAGACTTCACAAAAACCTTTATTATGGAATGTGATGCCTTAGGAAATGGAATTGGTGTTGTTTTAATGTAGGAAGGAAGACCCATTGCTTTTGAAAGTCGTCCAATCAAAGGAAAGTATTTACAGAAACCTATTTATGAGAAGAAAATGTTAGCAATACTGCATGCACTAAAGAAATGGAGAACTTACCTAATGGGAAGACACTTCAAGGTAAAAATTGATCATAATAGTCTTAAGCACTTTTTGGAACAAAGACTATCTTCAGAAGAGCAGCAAAAATGGGTTACAAAGATTTTGGGTTATGACTTTGAAATAATATACAAAAAAGGGAAGCTAAATGTTGTTGCAGATGCACTCTCAAGAAAGAATGAAGAGGTGGAAGCATTGCTTTGTACCATTTCTATTATCCAACCAAATTGGATAACCGAAGCAAGAGATGAATGGAAGAAGGTGTTAGGTCCCTATATTACTAGTATAGTCCCTTATTGTTGTTAGTGTAACTCTCTTATTATTATTATTGTACCCTTGTAACCCCCATTTTGTTATTATTGTGCCCTTAAATTATTATTGTTAGGTCGGCTAGGATTACATTGTGGCCCACTAGGATTACATTATGGCCCCATGGACTCCTATATATAGAAAGGAGGTTTTGTAAATTGTATCATCCAAGAATTGTTCATTTATGTAATGTATTGGAGGTTTCCCCCTCGAAGTGGCTTATTTATAAGGCGTTGATATCTCTTTTCTTCTATTTTTGGAGCTGGTTACACAACATTTGGTATCAGAGCTTTGGATTCTAGGGTTTCGCTGCTCTAAACAGGCGATTGTGGAATTTTCGCTATAAATTTTTTTCTACGAAGGTTCAGAATCTGAAATTTTTAGTGTACGAAGCCGAAATCCTGAGGAAACGTGTCAAAAAATTTCAGAGCTTGGTTCGCAATATTTTCGGAGATATGATCTGTGGAAGGTAGTACTTTATCAGGCTCCAGAATTTCATCTCAAAGAGGTGATCGTGGGAAAAGTTTCATAACTCTCTCTCTGAGCATCGGATTGGAGTGCCGTAAAAAGTGGTCACAAGTACACGGACTTTAGTTTCTTGGCTATCAATTGCAGAGCTGAAGGATGAAACAGTGGCACGTGGCAAGCTGTACAAGTTCGCTCTACTGAACTAGTCCATAATTAGGTCATTGTGGGATATTGGACATAACTTTGTCTTGGAGAATCCAAATCAGGTCAGATCTGTGGCATTTAAAAGAGAATTCAGAGGGCTACGTCAATGCTGAATTTCAGATATTGAAGAGCCGCAATCATAGAGATAATCCAATTTCAATATCGAGCTCCTCAAAAGCAAGAAAAATGTGTGTATTTTTTTTTTCCGAATTGTATAAGTTTTGTTTGAAGAATCAATTTGAATTGATCCCAAGGGCATATTGTAGTATATATATCAGTACCGGGTTCTAAAAAATGCCCCATAAAAATAATTCAACACCCATTAAGCCTTCAGAAGGCTCTATTATGACTCATGAAGATGAATAATTGCAACATGATCTATCAAAATTACAAGAGCAAGTGCACCAAATTTCGCTCTCGCAAAGAGCAACAAAAAATGAAATCGAAGTTTTGAAGAAAGGCGTGGAAGAAAAGATGGATGGTGTGAAGAATAATATGGATGGTTTGAAGAAAGGCGTGGAATCTAAGATAGATGGCATGGAATCTAAGATGGATGACATGGAAGCTAAAATGGAAAACATGAAGAATGATCTAAAAGCAGACATGGAAGGTTTGACAAAGTTGATACAAGAAATGTTTCCTAATGGTGAAAGGATAGTAGAGGAAACTCATGATGAGAACAAAATAAATGTTAATTGTGATTTCATAAACTCTAATGTTGGCGGGAAGAACCACCATATTCCGAAAATGGATATGAGGAAGTTTGATGGAAAGGATCCTGTAACATGGATACTACAGATGGAGCAATATTTTGATCTCCATAACGTGCAAAACACACAAAAGGTACGCATTGCAACTTTACATTTAGAACAAAATACATTTGTATGGTATCGATGGCTTTGCTCCCATAAAAAAATTGTCACTTGGTCGATTTTTACGGAGGAAATGATAGCACATTATGAGGATACAAAGAGCAACACCTTCTTTAGCCAATTGATAAATCTCAAACAAAAGGGTTTAGTGGGGGAACACATTGAGGACTTCCAAAAATTGAATATAAGGGTAACTGATATTCCAGAGGAACACAGGATTGATCTCTTCATAGGCACTTTAAAGGATAACATCCAACATGAAGTTCACGTTTTGGAACCTGATTCATTGGAGAAGGCATTCAAGTTGGCAAGAAAAGTTGAATGTAAAATTATGGCAACAAGGAAGCCTACCACTCAATTCTATAAAGAAGGAAGTGTTGCTGCGCCTAGATTTCCACAACCTACAAGGTTGACACCACAAAAATTGGAAGAAAAAAGAGCAAAAGGGCTTTGCTACAGTTGTGATAGAAAATACACTAAAGGTCATAAGTGTGTTGAGAAGAAATTATTTTACATAGATTGTGAAGAGGAAGAAGAAAATGAACAAGAAGAGGATATACACCGGGAACCAACCCAAGAAGAGGAAGAAATGAGTCCGACCATATCGTGTAATGCATTGGCAGGAATTACCACTCCTCAAACTCTCAAGATAGAAGGACATATCAAGAAGAAAAATGTAATAGTGTTGATTGATTCAGGTAGCACCCATAATTTTATTCATTGTAAGGTAGCCAAGGAATTAAATTGTTTCCTATACCCAACACCAGAATGCCAAGTGATGGTTGCAAATGGAGGAACTATAATATCAAGCTAACCATGGGGGAATATGTATTAACTAGTCCAATGCTTTCCATTCCTGTGGGAGGTGCTGATGTTGTACTAGGATTACAATGGTTACAATCTTTGGGGACGGTAGCTTTTGATTTTCAAGAACTTTTCTTGAAATTTTTTTCAGAAGGAAAGGAAGTCGAATTACGGGGTATTGCAGGGAAGCCGGGAAGGATAATAAGCTCTAATGTCACGAAAAAGCTTCTAAAGAAAGAACAACGAGGCGTAATTGCACAATTATGCTCAATAGAAGTTTCAACATCAAAATCATCTATTTCTGCAGATCTCCAACAAGTCTTGGACAATCATTCCAAGGTGTTTGAAACTCCCAAAGGACTCCCACCTATTCGTGATCATGATCATGCTATTCATTTGATTCCGGGAAGTGTTCCTCCAAACATCAGGCCTTATAGATATCCTTACTTCCAAAAGAGCGAAATTGAACGTATGATTGCAGAAATGTTAGAGGCGGGTATAATTCAACCTAGTGAAAGTTCTTTCTCTGCTCCTGTAGTATTGGTACACAAGAAGGATGGATCATGGCGAATGTGTCCGGATTATAGGGAGCTCAATAAGCTCACCATTAAAGACAAATTTCCCATTCCTGTGATTGATGAATTATTGGATGAATTACATGGAGCAATTTATTTTACCAAGTTGGATCTTCGTTCGGGATATCATCAAATTAGAATGAAGACTGAAGATATTCCAAAAATAGCATTTCGAACTCATGAGGGTCATTATGAATTTTTGGTCATGCCTTTTGGCCTTACCAATGCACCTTCTACATTTCAAGGGTTGATGAATTCCATTTTCAAGCCCTTCCTTAGAAAATTTGTGCTAGTATTTTTTGATGATATACTAATCTACAACAGGTCTTGGAAGGATCATGTTGAACATGTTGACGGGGTGCTCAAACTATTGCAGGAGAAACAATTATATGCAAAAAAATCCAAATGTTTCTTTGGAGTACAAGAGGTGGAATATCTGGGTCATATTGTATCTCATGAGGGTGTTAAAGTAGACCCTAACAAAATTAAAGCCATTAAGGAATGGAAAGTCCCCACAACCATAAAGCAGTTGCGAGGATTTCTCGGGTTAACAGGTATTATCGCAAGTTTGTTAAGAATTATGGGAGAATAGTAGCACCTCTAACAACATTATTGAAGAAAGATGCATTTTCATGGACTCCTGAAGCAATTAAGGCCTTTGAACATCTTAAAGAGGCAATGTGCCTAGCACCGGTCTTAGCTACGCCAGACTTCACAAAAACCTTTATTGTGGAATGTGATGCCTCAGGAAATGGAATTGGTGCAGTTTTAATGCAGGAAAGAAGACCCATTGCTTTTGAAAGTCGTCCAATCAAAGGAAAGTATTTACAAAAACCTATTTATGAGAAGGAAATGTTAGCAATACTGCATGCACTAAAGAAATAGCGAACTTACCTAATGGGAAGACACTTCAAGGTAAAAAACGATCATGATAGTCTTAAACACTTTTTGGAACAAAGACTATCGTCAGAAGAGCAGCAAAAATGGGTCACAAAGATGTTGGGTTATGACTTTGAAATAATCTACAAAAAAGGAAAGATTAATGTTGTTGCAGATGCACTCTCAAGAAAGAATGAAGAGGTGGAAGCATTGCTTTGTGCCATTTCTATTATCCAACCAGATTGGATAACCGAAGTAAGAGATGAATGGAAGAAGGAAAAAGATGTATGGACACTCATTCAAAAGTTGCAGCAAGATCCTAGTACATCTGATACATTTAGTTGGAAAAATGATTCCTTATGGTACAAAGATCGCTTATATCTTTGTAAGAATTCCCAACTAAAATAAAATATTCTTCTGGAATTGCACACTTCTCCTTTAGGAGGACACTCAAGATTTTTAAAAACTTACCACAGGGTGAAGAAAGATTTTTTTTGGGACAATTAAGACCCCGGGACTTCTACAACCTTTATCCATTCCAATTCAACGTTGGGAGGAGATTTCAATGGATTTTATCACAGGTTTACCTAAGTCCGAAGGAAAGAGTGTCATCATGGTGGTAGTTGATAGATTTACCAAGTATGCACACTTTTGTGCATTATCTCATCCATTTAAAGCAAGTATAGTTGCTACTACATTTATGGACACAATTCAAAAGCTACATGGAAGCCCAAGGGTTATTGTGAGCGACAGAGATCCCATTTTTACTGGAAATTTTTGGATGGAGTTATTTTCTTGTTTGGGTACTCAATTAGCTCATAGCTCATCTTATCATCCTCAATCTGATGGTCAAACTGAGATAGTAAATAAATGTTTGGAAGGATATTTTCGTTGTTTTGTATCTGATAAACAAACACAATGGGTCAAGTGGTTACCTCTTGCTGAATGGTGGTATAACACTTCCTTCCATACTGCAGCAGAAATGACCCCATTTATGGCACTTTATGGATATCATCCACCATCCATCATCTCATCTTTAAGGGAAAATTCTAAGGTTCAAGCAGTGGAAGATCACATCGAGCATCAGCAAGAAGTTCTCCAACTCTTAAAGGATAACCCGAATTTGGCACAAAATCGAATGAAACAACAGGCAGATCAACATCGTAGCGAGAGAAGTTTTGATGTAGGAGATTGGGTATTTTTATGGTTACAACCATATAAACAAATGTCCCTCAAGCAAGCTAAGAAGGATAATAAATTATCGCCAAAGTACTATGGTCCTTACAAGGTGTTGCAAAATATTGGTACTATGGCATACAAATTGGAGCTTCCTGCTTCTTCGCGAGTACATCCAGCTTTCCATGTTTCATGCTTAAAGAAGGTTATAGGTGAAAATATTCCAGTTCAAACAATATTTCCAGAACTTGATGAGGAAGGAAAAATCATATTGGAACCTGAAGCGATCACGGAAACAAGAACTCGACAGCTACAGAATCGATCAATTTCAGAGTATCTCATCAAGTGGAAGAACTTACCCACTGAAGATTCTACACGGGAGGATGAGAATTTTATATAGAAGCACCCAGAGCTACTCAAGCATTGAGACAACACTTTTTTGAATGAGAGGGGCATGTTAGGTCCCTATATTATTAGTATAGTCCGTTATTGTTTTTAGTGTAACCCCCTTAATATTATTATTGTACCCTTGTAACCCCCTTTTTGTTATGATTGTGCCCTTAAATTATTATTGTTAGGTCGGCTAGGATTACATTATGGCCCCATGGACTCCTATATATAGAAAAGAGGTTTTGTAAATTGTATCATCCAGGAATTATTCATTTATGTAATGTATTGGAGGTTGCCCCCTCGAAGTGGCTTATTTCTAAGGCATTGATATCTCTTTTCTTCTATTTTTGGAGTTGGTTACACAACAGAAGGACGAAGAAGTGTCGACACTCATTCAAAAGTTGCAGCAAGATCCTAGTACATCTGATACATTTAGTTGGAAAAATGATTCCTTATGGTACAAAGATTGCTTATATATTTGTAAGAATTCCCAACTAAAACAAAATATTCTTTTGGAATTGCACACTTGTCCTTTAGGAGGACACTCAGGATTTTTAAAAACTTACCACAGGGTGAAGAAAGAATTTTTTTGGGATGGCCTTAAATCTGATATTCAAAAGTTTGTGGCGGAATGTTTGGTTTGCCAGCAGAATAAAGTTGAGACAATTAAGACTCCGAGACTTCTACAACCTTTATCCATTCCAAGTCAACGTTGGGAGGAGATTTCAATGGATTTTATCACAGGTTTACCTAAGTCCGAAGGAAAGAGTGTCTTCATGGTGGTAGTTTATAGACTTACTAAGTATGCACACTTTTGTGCATTATCTCATCCATTTAAAGCAAGTACAGTTGCTACTACATTTATGGATAGAATTCAAAAGCTACATGGAAGCCCAAGGGTTATTGTGAGTGACAGAGATCCCATTTTTACTGGAAATTTTTGGACGTAGTTATTTTATTGTTTGGGTACTCAATTAGCTCATAGCTCATCTTATCATCCTCAATCTGATGGTCAAACTGAGATAGTAAATAAATGTTTGAAAGGATATCTTCGTTGTTTTGTATCTGATAAACAAACACAATGGGTCAAGTGGTTACCTCTCGCTGAATGGTGGTATAACACTTCCTTCCATACTGCAGCAAAAATGACCCTATTTATGGCACTTTATGGATATCATCCACCATCCATCACATCATCTTTAAGAGAAAATTCAAAGGTTCAAGCAGTGGAAGATCACATCGAGCATCAACAAGAAGTTTTCCAACTCTTAAAGGATAACCTGAATTTGGCACAAAATCGAATGAAACAACAGGCAGATCAACATCGTAGCGAGAGAATTTTTGATGTAGGAGACTGGGTTTTTTTACGGTTACAACCATACAAACAAATGTCCCTCAAGCAAGCTAAGAAGGATAATAAATTATCGCCAAAGTACTATGGTCTTTACAAGGTGTTGCAAAAGATTGGCACTATGGCATACAAATTGGAGCTTCCTGCTTCTTCACGAGTGCATCCAGTTTTCCATGTTTCATGCTTAAAGAAGGTTATAGGTGAAAATCTTCCAGTTCAAACAATATTGCCAGAACTTGATGATGAAGGAAAAATCATATTGGAACCAGAAGCGGTCATGGAAACAAGAACTCGACAACTACGGAATCGATCAATTTCAGAGTATCTCATCAAGTGGAAGAACTTACCCACCGAAGATTCTACATGGGAGGATGAGAATTTTATACAGAAGCACCCAGAGCTACTCAAGCGTTGAGGACAACACTTTTTTGAAGGAGAGGGGCATGTTAGGTCCCTATATTACTAGTATAGTCCCTTATTGTTGTTAGTGTAACCCCCTTATTGTTATTATTGTACCCTTGTAACCCCCATATGGTTATTATTGTGCCCTTAAATTATTATTGTTAGGTCAGCTAGGATTACATTGTGGCCCCATGGACTCCTATATATAGAAAGGAGGTTTTGTAATTTGAATCATCCAAGAATTTTTCATTCATGTAATGTATTGGAGGTTACCCCCTCGAAGTGGCTTATTTCTAAGGCATTGATATCTCTTTTCTTCTCTTTTTGGAGCTGGTTTCACAACATTGTCCCGGAGGGGGTTTCCACCTTAAAAACTATGTGCATTTGTGTTCCTTTTGTTTATTGCTATCACTGTACAAAAACTAATAATAATTGAAGATTAACTAATGCTCTAAAAGATTAATAATAATACTAATTGAAAGGAATACTGATTCACCTCCCCCCCCCGCCCTAATCAATATTTCCAACAATTGGTATCAGATCCAGGTTCCTTCAATAGCAGTTTCACAGCTAGAAGGAGGTCATGGAGCATACCAAGAATAGTGTACCTCTGTTCAATGAAAATAATTATGCACTTTGGAAAGGAAGAATGGAGGTCTATCTATGGCGCAAGGTTACAAAGTATGGGACACTTTTCAAAATGGTTTTACACCAACCGCGCCGGATGAACAAGGTAAGAAGAAATTGGTAAATGATGCAAAAGAAAATAATATTATTATCGGTGGACTTATTGAATCTGCTTATCATAAGGTGTTGGGTTGTAAAAAGGCCAAAAATGTACGGTACAAGCTTAAGAATATATATGCAGGGGACTCAAATGTCAAAGAATCAAAGCTTCAAATCTACAGAGAAAAATTTGAGCAACTCAGAATGAAAGAAGATGGCAACATTGTTGCATACTTCCAACACGTTGATGAAATAACCAACTCTCTGGAAGGATTGGGACAGCCTGTTGACGAGAGGACTATTATACGAGAGATTCTTAGAATGTTACCAAGGAGATTCAACCCAAAGGTATCAGTCTTAGATTACAGTGCAAATCTGGACAAACTCAACAAACATGAATTACATGGAGTTCTCATAGCATATGAAATGAGACCTGATGAAGAAGAGGGTACTTCACATCTAGAAACTACGTTCATTGCATCTAAGAAAACCAATAAGGACAAACAACCTTCAAAGGAAAAGACCTGCACCTGCAAGTGTGAAGAAAAGGAAGATGATGAAGAAGGTCTTTCAGATGGAGAATATGCTTACTTTACGAGAAAACTAAAAATTGGTAAGTGAAAATTCAAAGGTAAACTTCCACTGATATGTTTCGGTTGTGGTGAGGTTGGGTATTTCACAGAAAAATGTTTGAACATATGGAAACTCAAAAGGAAAGAAAGTCTTTAAGAAATTCTACAAGCAAGGCAAAAAGAAAGGATTCAAAAGGAACTTTCTCTCTAAAGAAGATGGCTCATCATCTTATGAAGACAGTGACAACGAAGAAGAAGCCAATGAGAGAGTATTGTTTATGGCCAAGCACAATAAACAAGAGGTATCAAACAACGAATAACAAGGGTTGACCATAGAAGAATTTTCTAAGGAGGAAATTAGGCTTATAAAAGAGCTCAAGGCTAAGAAGATTTTTTCCAATACTCTTGAAGAACAAGTTCAAGGTCTCAAAATTGAAGTTGAAGAAGGCAAATGTATTGAAGAGCCACTTCAAAAGAAGTTGGAAGAAAGCAACCAAGAAAGGGAAGCATTAGAAGCCGAAGTAGTCTCACTGCGTAAGGAAGTGAAGAAGGGAAAAACTGTCCAAAACTATGCGACCAACTCAAGGGCATTGGAAGAACTCATCAACAATCAACGATCTTACAATGACAGAACTATCCTTGGTTACAAAGAAGAAGAAGCAAGACCTTCTACAACAAAATACAATGAACCTATGAGTTCTGACATGCATGTAGAATTCATTGGACAAGATTCGCAAGAACAACCTTGGAAGACAATTCCTCGACAAAGATTTCCATCCAGGTACCAACATATTTTTCATGGCTATTGTTATTCATTTGGAAAATTTGGTCATAAAGTTGTAGAATGTCGCACATGCCCTAGGAACCAATACAATTCTAGGAGATCTTTCAAATATGAACCTCCTAGGGCTTAATAAAACATCTATAGATTTGAAAATTTAAGAAATAATATGGAATGTTACAAATGTTGAAACTTTGGACACATAGCCAGAGACTGCATATTTGAAAATCCTCCAGAAGAATCTTCGAAGCCACAGAACGAACGAACATGGAAGAAGAAGAAGACAGATAATTGTGCTCTCGCTCTCAAGGCTCAAAAAAACAAAGATGTGTGGTATGTTGATAGCGGTTGCTCAACGCATATGACTGGAGATATAAATAAATTTGTATCTCTGAAAGAGAAGAAGGATGGAATCGTATCCCTTGGGAGTGATGGATCTTCAAATGTTATAGGATTAGGTATCTTCACTCTCGGAAGCAAAGATGTTCTAGCCAAGAATGTTCTATTGGTTGAAAACATGAATTACAATCTTTTTAGTGTTAGAAAAATGTGTGATCAAGGACACACAATGCTATTCAACTCCACAAAATGTGAAATCGGGAAAGGCAAGTATGGTAAAATTGTGGTTACAGCAATTCGAGCTCCAAACGACATATATGTTCTGGATGAAGCAACTAAATCATGTCTACTAGCTAAAGAAGATGAAAGTTGGTTATGGCATAAAGGAATGGGTCACATAAACTTTGACAATCTTGTCAGGATAAGAAAAAAGGAAGCAGTACGAGAAATGTTGAAAATCTCAAAACCTTCCAACACACTACGTGAGGCATGTCAGCACGACCAACAGACAAAAGTTGGATTTAAAACAAAATAACACTTTGCATCACATCCATTGGAATTGATACATACTAATCTATGTGGTCCTATGAGAACAAAAGGCTTAGATGGAGAATTGTATTTCATGTTAATGATAGATGACTATACCAGGATGACAGTCGTCAGTTTCCTAAAGAAAAAATCTGAAGCATTTGAGTGCTTTAAGATCTAGAAGGATTTGGTCGAAAATGAAACTGATTTGAAAATAAAGTGTCTAAGATCAGATAATGGCAGAGAATTCACTTCCTAATTATTTCAGCAATACTATGACGAAAATGGAATAAAAAGACAATTTTCAACAGCACAAACAGCTCAGCAAAATGGAGTTGTTGAAAGAAAGAATAGAACCGTACATGAAATGGGTAGAACAATGTTGAAGGACTCAAAATTGGATGAAAAATTCTGGGTTCAAGCAATTGATACAACAGTCTTCATTATCAATCGAAGTCTTCTCAGAAATAATTGCAACAATACCCCATATGAATTATGGAAAGGATAACCGGCTAATGTAAAATATTTCAGAATCTTCGGAAGAAAATGTTATATCAAAAGAGAAGACCAAAATTTGGGTAAGTTTGAATCACATGTTGACAAAGGTATCTTTGTTGGTTACTCATGCAAAAGAAAGGCCTATAAATGCTATAATCTAAGACGAAAATAGATAGTGGAGAGCATCAATGTTACATTTGACGAAGATGGTGTTCTAACGAATAATAATGAGGATCTAGAATCTTTGAAACTTGAGATAGAGGTTGAAAAAGACACAGAGAAAATTCTAGAAAAAGAAGCAACTATCAACCAGGAAGAAGTAAATAATGATCATCAAGATATACCGGAACAACAACAACAAGCTCCTCCAAAGAGAAAAAAATAATGGATTCAAAATAATCATCCGTAAAATCAAATCATTGGTGATATAAATGAAGGTCGACAACTTCTTTCATCACAACAAGCTTACATTGCTTTTCTAGAAACCTTTGAGCCTAGTAGTTTTGAGGAAGCCATCCAAAATGAACATTGGGTAGCAGCTCTGAATGAAGAATTGGATCAAATCGAGAAGAATAACACCTAGGAATTAGTTCCATGACCAAAAGATAAAAATGTCATTGGGACTAAATGGGTGTTCAGGAACAAATTGAATGAAGATGGACAGGTTACCAGAAAAAAAGCAAGATTGGTTTGCAAAGGCTATGCACAAGTGGAAGGAATTGATTTTGATGAAACATTTGCACCAGTTGCCAGAATGAAAGCCATCCAAATGTTTCTCACCCATGCATGTTCAAGAAAAATCAAAGTCTACTAAATGGATGTTAAGTCAGCATTTATGAATGGCGAATTAGAAGAAGAAGTTTACATCGAACAACTTGAAGGTTTTCTACTATCAGAAAAAGAAGACTATGTTTGCAGGTTAAAGAAGGCTCTATATGGTCTCAAGCAGGCTCCTAGAGCATGGTATGCTCGTCTTGATGGACATCTACATCAACAAGGGTTCAAGAAAGGTATTGTTGATAGCAATCTTTATGTACAAATAGATAAAGATAATTTAACAATCGTTGAGGTATATGTGGATGATATAATATTTGGTAGCAATGATGATCGGCTAAGTAAGAACTTTGCTACAAAGATGCAAAGTGAGTTCGAGATGTCTTTACTTGGTGAGCTGACATACTTCTTAGGGCTTCAAATATCTCAACAAGAGAAAGGAATATTTATATGTCAAGCCAAGTACATCAAGTAAGTGCTCAAGAAATTCAAAATGGAAGATTGCAAACCCGTCCTTACTCCGATGGTAACAGGTTGAAAATTGAGCATGGAAAACTCATCTAAGGATGTGGATTAGAGGTTGCATAGATCTATGATTGGTATTCTTCTATATGTAATAGCCTTCCGGCTAGATGTTATGCAAGCAGTTGGACAAGTAGCAAGATTCCAAGCAGCACCAAAAGAATCACATATTATTGTCGTCAAAATAATTCTTCGATATCTAAAGGGCACAACAGAATATGGCTTGTGGTATCCCAAGGGTAACAATCTCATTATTCAAGCCTTTACAGATGCAGATTGGGCAGGAAGTGTTGATGATCGTAAGAGTACTAGTGGAGCAGGATTCTATCTAGGTGGTTGCCTCGTATCAAGGTTGAGCAAAAAGCAAACCTCAATCTCGGTATCTACAACAGAAGCAAAATATATTGCAGTGGCAACTTATTGTACTCAAGTCCTTTGGATGAAACAAACTTCGCAATATCTTCAAGTACAATTCAGTGAGCCTATTCCCATCTTCTATGATAACACCAGTGCCATCAGCATCTCCAAGAATCCTGTCATGCATTAAAAAAAAACACATTCCGATCAAATATCATTTTGTTAGAGAACAAGTCGTTGAAAATAATATCAAACTTGAATATGTTGGTACAAAAGAACAAATCGCTGATATATTCACTAAACCTTTACCTCGTGAAGCATTTGAATATCTTCACTAGAAGCTTGGGATTCTCCCAAGTTCTCATTAGATTTTCCTTATTCAGAATATAAAGGGGGAGTGGAAGTGTGTACAGGTCCGCAGAATGGTTGTGTGTCAGGGGGATGAGAATAACCATATTAGAAAATTGATCAACAACGATGAAGCTAAGTCATTTCCCTGCTTGCTTGAAGGAAGAACTAAAACATAATCCATAGATTTGGCTTTCTAGGGCCTTTCGAGAGTAGGCATAGGGGTGTACATGACTTGCTTCTTAATGGATATTTTTGCAATGGCACAAGAAACTCAAGAATTGATATACTTTATAACATCCTGTTGATGTTTCAACCAAAAGAAATACTTTTGTGGAATGGCCATTTTCTTCTCCACACCAAATTTT
This sequence comes from Pinus albicaulis, assembly GCA_034641835.2. NCBI lineage: Eukaryota > Viridiplantae > Streptophyta > Pinopsida > Pinales > Pinaceae > Pinus > Pinus albicaulis. The sequence goes on from CM076577.1 coordinate 30,339,926, forward strand.
CTTTCCATTTGACTATAGTGAGTTCCCCAAATCAAATTTGCACACTTTCTTAAAGGAACATAGTTATGGACCAGATGGAATAATAGTCTATCCTAAAGATGAAATTTAATGGTGAGCAGGCATGTGCTTAGCATCTAATAGGTGGCAGCAGATTCAATATCACTCTCATAGAGTTGGGGCCACTCCAATGCCTCATGTCCATAGGAATGGAGAACTATGCTTAGTGCTGAAATTGGAGATCAACTGCGGTAGTTAGCGATGTGATTGGTTCTCCCCGTCTTATATTTGATATTGAGATGAAACTGCTGAAATTATGTGGACCACTTTTGATGGTGGTCATTCTGTGATTCTCCTTGTGTTTGTGGAAATTGTAGACTCTTTTGATCAATGCGGATGATTGTCTCCTTATCGACAATGTAATGTTTCCATTGGTGGTTTGTATAATGGAATACATTTATTTTTCATAGGTGGGAAATTTAGGATGACCTGTGATAGTGTCTCACTATGGTAGACCATTAGATGACTATGCTTAGTGAAAATTGTGACCATAAGATAGTATGAAGAGTTTGTCTCAATCTCAAAAGGTTGTTGCAAATTGGGTAAGGAGATCACTGGGGATGATAAAAAACGGTGTTTCATATCATAAAAGCCTTTTTTTTATCACTTCCCCACAATTTTTCTTTATTTTCCACCATCCTTGGTCATTTGGTTGAGGGCCCATGCAATATGGGATTATCCCAACATAAACATGTGAAACTATGAAGCTTAATTAGGGTGGTAAAGGATGGCCAATGAAAAATGACCTGAATCTTTGTTAAATCCACATGCACACTATGCTCATCTACAATGTAGCCTAGGTATTGGACCATATTCATGACAAAGGATTTTTTTTTTCAAGTTATCATATAGCTTGTGTTGTCGTAGAGTGTGAAGGATCCATTGAATATGTCGCAAGTGTTTTTCCCAACTATTACTAGAGATGAGGATATCATATAGATATACAACAACAAAAGAATCTGTGAAAGGTTGTAAGATATTATCTATTAACCTCATAAAATTTGTTAGGGCATTCATAAAATAAAAATGGTATGGCCAACCATTCAAAAAGACCTTCTTTGGACTTGAAAATAATATTCCATACATTAGTTTGTTCTATTGGAACCTAGTGGTAGCTAGACTTCAAATAAATCTTATTGAAGAACTTGGCCCCTTTGATATGGTCAAGAAGGTTGTCAAATTAGGGAATTGGGTACTAGCTCCTTATCATGATTTTGTTCATGGCCTTAAAATCAATGTAGAGTCACCAGGTCATTTCATTCTTATGCATGAGTACAATTGGGATTCCGAGGGGTGAGAAGCTTAGTTGGATGTGCCCTTTTTGAAGGAGATTTTGGATCTGGAACTTGATTTCCTCATTTTCCAGAAGATAGCGGTAATTGTAGAGGTGCACCAGGGATAAAATTGACTAAATGCTTGACCTGACAGTGCATAAGTACCCTGGTGAGCGAGGAGAAGATGTAGTCATATTATTCCATGATCTTGTCTCCTTTATTTTGTTGCATGGAGAGGCCATGGATGTGGTTGTGACATTATCCTCACATTAAGAGCGAATCATGAAGAAGATAAATTTCCTAACCTTGGATATGACCTTCTTGCATTACTTAGCAGAGATCAAATAAATTTCCATAGGAATACATACCTCTAGTGTTATGTATAGTTGTCTTCCCAAGCTAATAATAAAATTACGAGTTTCAAACTCTTTTTTGGTGTCAAAGGATATACCCCTTCAAATTGGTATAGAATCCCAAGATTCAGTTTTAAATCCACTTCAAGCAGCGGAAAATATGTTGAGCTGAAATGGTCCTGGTGTCGTTGTGGGAGGCATTAGCGTGGTGATGTTTTATTGTCACCGGTGCATGACACCATAACATTGTGACCTACCGGTGCTAGGAGCAAGTGCACGTGCCTAGACCTAGGCACGACACTCAAGAACGCTAGAGGGCACACTCGACATGGCCGCATCAAGCTAGAGAAAACATGCTAATGGGTGAGGCACTGGTGGAGATTTATTCCATATGGATTTGATGTCCAGGAAACCCACTCATCCAATGGCCCAGGGATTCTCACACTGCCAAGCCACATGGAATTTAGTGCTTGGAAAATCCCTTGTGAAAATCTAATGTGTTTCCTCTCCATTACATCAGCTTCCCACATCACACTACCACCATGCACCACATAGTTCTATCACTGTTGTATCATCAACCAAAGGCCATACCCATATGCCTAGTTGGCCCATTCCCATCACCCACCACGCCATCATGCCCCTTCCCAACCATCATTCCTATAGCATGGTACCACCTCCAGTTTATCTCTACCCAATGTCATTGCATCCCATGCTTGAGGTGCTCACCTACAGATCTAACGGTGAAGAATTCCCTTCATCTGATGACCTAAATGATCTCGCGCGGAGGAGTTGCAAGCATGATAATGTCATAGAGGCATGCAACCAATGTTATGTGTCGCCCCCTAATGCACTTCACACTCTATCCTGAGCTTCAATGGTGAGTTTTATAACCATGTGAAATCTTTCCACGTGGCCCTCCACGTCGACCATTTGTCCCTCATATGTCCTCAATGTCAAAACCACCTTTCACCTAGTTATCTGTCACCAAATATTTCGAGATAAATGAGTTATCATGCTTCGTCAGTAAGCCACGTGGTTGTCCCCATGTCCTTCTGACGTCAACGCGACATCAATGGACCTTCCCACCCAATAATATCATGCACGTGGCAGGATCTAATGACTGTAAAATCATGCTAGGGCTCATTTATAATTCTCATGCATATAACCTCTAAAATTACTTAATTTAGAAAAAATCAAGTGAAAACCCTGCAAATTCAGGCCATGAATCGAATATGTCCAACAATTCTTCTTGTTGAGAACTTTACGTCTTAAAATTCAAACTGATGCAGCCTAAGGCTGCAATTAACCCACAACGCACATATAAAACGTGTTTTCAAATTAAAACCCCAAATAAATCTTAAGCAGGGGTAACCTTCATAAGCGGAAGTCGTTTCCTTTTTATACCCTATTGATCCAGGTGGATATTGGTGGTCACCTGCCTATTCCACTTGGGGCTCCACCATTGTCTATTTCAGTTTTTCAGTTTCGGCACAGTTTACTATTTTTAGCAGTTTTTCGGGTCCTAAACTTCCGGAGCCGTTTTGAGGTCCTAAACGACGTTTTTTGGGAAAACGGAGTGCAACATGGGTCCATGGACCGATGTTGCACGTTCCAAATTTGTAGTCCTCGGATAGATCTTTCTAACGAGGTATGGTACGCGTCAAACGGAGATCGTATGCCAAAGTTACGCCCCTGGGAAGTTGAAACACCAATTTACCCAAACGGGGCCCATAGTTTTGGCGCTTCATCTCCTAGGGTTAGGGTTTTGGCTGTTTAGGATTTCCATTGTTTCTAAATAATAAATAGGCCCTCGAGCCTCATTGTAACTCAGTTCAGAGGCCTGTAGCTGCCACATCTCTTCTCAGAGATAGCTACCAGCGCCCTAGCTAGTTTTATTTCCATTCTGTCTGTAAGCAAATTTCAGTTCTTTGATATTAATGAAATGAAGTGTTATTTCCGCCGCATCTCTGTATTTATGGTTATATGTTTATTCTGTTGCGTTCCTGCATAAATCCGGATCAGTGGTATCAGAGCGGTCTGCTTTTTCTCGATCCTTCTTTGAGGAACAGTACTATCCAGTGGGGAGCTATGAGGACAAGTACATACAATGGACCACGCTGCGACAACAAAGGGATCAAGATGTGCATGAGCTGACGAATCTGTTCCATACCCTGCGCACAAAGTTGGGTATCAAAGATTCAGAGAAACATCTGGTGCTAAAATATCGCAGTTGTCTGCACAAATACATTCAAGAGGAAATGGAGTTCCTTGACATCTCCTCGCTTGGTACGGCATACCGGTATGCTGCCAAGATTGAGCAGAAATTCAAGCAGAAGAAGCGAGACTTTGGATCTGCGAATCAAAAGCAAGGGAAAGGTGCTTCCAAACCACAGAACAAAGGATCGAGCCAAGGCATGGCGGCTAAAGACAACTCATCGAAGCCACAAGAAAAGAACAACACCGCAAAGCCAAAGAAGGACACGGGAAAGTGGTGTGAGTTCCATAAGAGCTCCACTCACAACACAAGTGAGTGTCGGGCCAAGCGGTCGCTAGTGGCCGAGATGAGGGCTTCTGAGTCAGATGCATGCTCCGACTCCGAATCAGAACCTGAAAAGGGGAATGAAAAAGGGAAACAGATTATTGATGCGGAGCCCAACGCCACTGTTGCCACTACAAAGGTCCAGAAGGAGGAACCGGAAGATCGAGAGGAGGAGGAACGTCTCTTCCACTCCCAGATGTGGGTAAAGGGCTCCCCTGTACAGTTCATTGTCGACAATGGGAGCCAAAAGAACCTCATTTCAGCAGACGCCGTGAAGCGGTTGGGCTTGCCGACCACGGCTCACCCACATCCATACACCATCGGGTGGCTTCACCAAGGACGAGATCTCCGCGTCAGCCGGCAGTGTCGCCTTCCCTATAGCATCAAGCCCTTCACGGATGAGGTATTATGTGACGTTGCTTCTATTGATGTTTCTGATGTATTATTAGGACAACCATACTTGTGGAAGCGTCATGCTGTGTATGAGTCTCGACCTCGTGTTGTTATTGTTACTTTGGGAAATAAGTTGTACAGGATACCAGAGGTACCACCTCCTGCCGCTATCTCTTTGGTTACTGCAAAACAATGCAGTAAGCTCATTTCCCAAACCAGGAAATTCTTTTTCCTGATGATCCGCCCCCAGGGCAAGAAGAAGACTGTGGCCACGACCTCCAGACAGGGCTCCTCTGCACAACAACAACAAATGGATAAGGTTGTGGAGGAGTACGGGGACATATTCACCTCACCCACGGGGGTTCCTCTGCACTGTCAGGTCAAGCACCCGATTGATCTGACCCCCGGTGCGCCGCTACCTAATGGACCGATCTATCGGTGCTCTATTCTGGAGAATGATGAAATCAAGAGGCAGATTCAGGAGCTGTTGCAGAAAGGTCACATCAGACCAAGTTCATCGCCCTGTGGGAGCCCGATCGTGTTGGTACAGAAGAAGGATGGGACGTGGAGACTCTGTATTGACTATCGGGCGCTGAACAAGATCACTGTCAGGAATAGGTACCCAATCCCACGGATTGATGACCTTCTGGACCAACTCCAAGGTGCAAAATATTTCAGTAAGATCGACCTGAAGTCTGGGTATCACCAGGTACCAATTGAACCCTCGGATGTGTGGAAGACTGCCTTCAAAGCTAAGGAAGGCCTTTTTGAATGGCTGGTCATGCCTTTCGGGTTGACGAATGCTCCCGCAACCTTCATGAGGATGATGGACGACATCTTGCGGCCATTCACCAACTCATTTTTAGTGGTGTACTTGGATGACATTCTGATCTTCAGCCAGACTTGGGAAGAGCACCTTCACCACATCCGACAAGTCCTCCAAACACTGCGGCAACACAAGTTGTGTGCCAATCTGGAGAAGTGCACTTTTGGCATGACCCGGGTTCAATATCTGGGATACATTATTGATGAAAGGGGGGTGCATGTGGATCCAGCCAAGATCCAAGTCATTCGGGATTGGCCAGCCCCAACCACTATAACAGAGCTTCGCAGCTTTCTGGGTCTTGCTAATTTCTATCGGAGGTTCGTGTTGGGGTTCTCTCATATCACTTGGCCCTTGAGTCAAGTCACCAAGGGAGGAGCGAGAGAAAATTTTTTTTGGTCGGAACCTCAACAGAAGGCGTTCACAGAACTGAAAAACCGCCTCTGTTCTGCCCTAGTGCTCACTTTACCAGACTTGCAATAGCCATTTGAGATCGAGACAGATGCCTCTGACTATGCTATTGGGGCAGTTCTTACTCAACAGGGACATCCAATGGCATATCACAGTGAGACATTGTCTGACACAGTTCGCAAGTATCCCACTTATGACAAAGAAATGTATTCCATTGTGCAAGCCTGTCGACAATGGAAGCATTACATTTTGGGGAAGGAAACAATCATCCACACAGACCACCGGCCCCTGCAGTTCATACAGACACAAGGGAAGATGCAGAATGATCGCCATCAGAAGTGGTCCACATATCTGCAACAGTTTCATTTGAACATCAAGTACAAGAAGGGTAGCACCAATAATGTTGCAGACTGCCTCAGCCGACCACCGATCGTGGCGCTCACCACCGTGCTCAACTCTTGTGGGCACGAGACTTGTGATTGGCCGCTTCTCTATGAGAGTGACCCAGAATTCGGCCACACTTACAAGGCACTCTTGGGGGGCACGCAAGTTCCAAATTTTCACCTCCAAGATGCACTTTTATGTCACCTGGGACACCTTTGTGTTCCTTCAAGCGAGCGTGCCAAGATGATATGGGAAGCACACTACAGTCGAGTCGCTGGGCATTTCGGGGTCGAAAAAACAGTAGCAATCCTGCAGAAGTATTTCTATTGGCCGAACCTTCGAAAGGATGTCGAGAAGCACATCAGATCCTGCACTGCTTGTGCCATTGCCAAACCGACCATCAAGAAGCAAGGCCTATATACTCCACTACCTACCCCTAGTCGACCGTGGGAATCCATCTCCATGGATTACATATCGGGCCTGCCTTCTATAGCGATAGGCATGTGTTTTTGTGGTGGGTCGGCCAGTTCTCGAGGTAGCCATTATGGCGGCACACGAAGAATATGCAGTGACCTGCTAAACTCTTCTTTGACAGTGTGGGTGCACTTTAGGATCCGGGTTTATCATATCGGTCAGGATAACGGGTTCTCGGCCACATTTGTAGTCCGGCCTCAGTCTGATGTTGGTCTCGCTCACCAGAAGTCGGCTTTCCATCCCAAACGGATGGCCAGACAGTCGTCAGCGAATGATTATACACATCTGCATGTACAATTCAAAGCATCCACGCACATGGGACGAGAGCCTCCCATATGTACAACATAGTTATAATCGGGCTCTCCATAGTTCAATCAGCCATAGCCCCTTTCAAGTGGGCTTGGGATTCCAGCCACTATGTCCTATTGACGTGGCGATACCATTTGCAGCTGCTCAGGCTGATTCAGCTCATGTCCAGTCTAAAGTTGACAAAGCAAGTAGCTTCATCGAGTGCATTCAACACATCTTGCAACAGGTTCATGATATATTGGATAGATCCAATGCCAAGTACAAGAAACACGATGATCAACACCCGGTGCCACACAACTTCCAGGTGGGCGACAAAGTATGGTTACATTTGTAGAAGGAGTGCCTCGCTGGACCCCAGCGCAAGCTTCGCCCCCTCCGTCTGCAGACCGTACACCATCACCAGAGTGTAAGGGAGCCGTGCATTCGAGCTTAGTATTCCACCATTCCTTCTGCACCCGATCTTCAATGTGGATCGCCTTCGTCCTTGCTTCCCACCTCTCTTGGACACCTCGGACATTGCGGAGCAACTCACACCAGCGGGACAGAAATCCAGATTTGCATGGAGCAGGCCACCACAGTTGCATCATGGACATGCAAATCAAGAACACTCGCCCCGTGAAGATCAACTATGTCGGGTTGTCAAAAGCTGGCCAACTCTACACCAAGGAAAGTGGACTGCGGACCAAAGTTGTGATTTCCTCATCTCATGGAGGAACTTAACGCAATGGGGACCATTGCTTCCTAAAGGGGAGGAATGATCTAGGTGGATATTGGTGGTCACCTGCCTATTCCACTTGGGGCTCCACCATTGTCTCTTTTAGTTTTTCAGTTTCGGCACGGTTTACTATTTTTAGTAGTTTTTCGGGTCGTGAACTTCCGGAGCAGTTTTGAGGCCCTAAACGACGTTTTTTGGGAAACCGGCAAGCAACATGGTTCCATGGACCGATGTGGAGAATGCTGAGGGCGAATGCTGTTCTGCAAGAGCTGAGGGCGAATGCTGAGGGCGAATGCTGTTCTGCAAGAGCGGAGGGCGAATGCGCGTGTGATATCAGAAGTTAATGTAGCACACATGTACATTTTAACACTAATAGATTTTTGTAGTTGAAATGCAATGCTTGTTTTCATTTAAATGTAGGGTTTTTAAATCAGGGAGAAATAATGGCTGCCAAATTAATAAGCGTTTCTTTGGGAAAAATTTAAATCTTGTATTGGGTGATGAAGATAATATAGGGTATTGAATCTTGATTCTTGACATCTAGAGAGAACCCTACAGCCTAACACAATCCAATGGAATTGACCAAAAAAACCCAAATAGAGTCAACCCTACTATAGGAGGAAGAGCATGCAGTAAGAACTTACCATTTTGCAAGAGCTGAGGGCGAATGATATTCTGCAAGAGCTGAGGGTGAACGCTGAGGGTGAATGCTGAGGGAAAATGTTGTTCTGCAAGAGCTGAGGGCGAATGCTAAGGGTGAATGCTGTTCTGCAAGAGTGGAGGGCGAATGCTAAGGGTGAATGCTGTTCTGCAAGAGTGGAGGGCGAATGCACGCGTGATATCAGACGTTAATGTAGCTATTGCGACAGATACGAAACAATAAAATTATTTTTATGTAGCGCGCATATAAGTTTCGTATTTTTATGTAGCGCGCATATAAGTGTCGTTATATCGACGGCGGACAAAGCGTCGCTATTGCGACGGGTGCCTCCAAACGTCGCAATTGCGACACTTAGACATTGTGTTGCACTTGCGACGTTTGGAGGCAGCCGTCGCAATAACGACGCTTTGGGCCATAGTGTCGCAATTGCGACGTCTTCCTCCAAATGTCGCAATTGCGACACTTTGTCTAAGTGTCGGTATTGCGACACTTTTCTATAAACGTCAGTATAGCGATGGTTTCGGGCGGGATGGGAAAAATTTGGGGAAATTTCTGACATTTGGTCAAAAGCGTCGGAACCAAGTGTCGGAATTTCCGCCAAATGTAGTAGGCTTCACTGTTCCCATCGCATAGTTTTGCCACAATTCCTCTGTGCCATCGTGTCTGCTTTCATTTGAATCGGGTTTCTGAACAGAACTATGGTTCTAACTTGAAAGAATTTCACACCGTCCATACCATACATCCTCATTTTCTTTAGCGATGCAAATCTTTATGCAGGGTTCCACTGCGATATCAACTCATGGTTTGCACAGTTCCCTTCCTCAAATTTATCCTTTTGTTTGTTCGGATTTCATGTTGAACATGCAAATGCAATTGCGGAAAAAATAACCTCTTCTCTGCAATTAAATCTCCTTTCTAGCACTGATCCGAATCTTCTTACGCATTCCAGGATCAAACCCTCAACAGAATTTATATCGATTTGAAGGATCAGCCTTTTAATGGGTCACCATCGATCCATTCTGTGATCGATGGTAGCTCATTATTATTGATTCAAACCCAAGTTTGAATATCCATTGCCTCGTAATCGAATACTCTATTTGTATTTCATTTTCAAATCTCCTGCATATAAATATGATGTCAAATCCTTTGCTTCACATACACATCATGCTTTATTAATCCAAACATACACACCTATTTAAACACTGAATTTATCTGCATATATAAAAATCAAATAATTACAAAGGATTTCTTTCTCTCTGGCCTGATATTCAATCAGTGGCCTTATTCCTCTAATTTTCCTGTAGGCTTACAATCCAAGCCCTACTTTTCCTCAATCCTACTCTATTTTTACCTCTACCTTATGTTTTTTATGTCTTGAGGCTTATTCATTTTTATACAAAAGGTTCTGAAAACTATTTTTGGTTTCAGATCCTTCATCCTCTCAACAACACCCTGAATATCCTCTAACTCCTCATTTGCCTCAAATAACCCCTAAGGATCCTCTTTCATCACAAAATCATGAAACCAATTATAATTTAGGATTTACCATTAATTCCTAAATATCTCAATCCCTATGCATTCGCAACTAACCTAATTCTCTCATGTTCTCCAACATTTGAAAAAATTTACAAAATTCCTCACAATATTTAATTAATTCTTATTAAAATCACGCAAATCATTACATAAGAAACCAAATCCCTTGAAAACACAAAACCCCTAAGTCTATTAAAATATAAGGAATTTTCTTGAGCCTAATGCCCTTGCATCAGACTCCCAAGGTAAAAAATAATCATGATCTCCTGATCATGTGCTTTTAATCTTTGCCTCCTGGATCCCATACTTTGTTTTTCTGCTTTCCAATAGCTGTATTATTCTTCAACTGCACTTTTCTAGGCTTCCATACTTTATTCTGCATCTTCCCACTTGCTATGCTTTCACATTCTGCTACTGTCTTTCTCTTGTTGCTGCTGCTTCTTTGCTTTCCTGCTGCTGTCTTCTTCTGAGAAACTTTCACCATTAGCCTTCTTATCAATTCAATTTCTTTGTCTAATATATATTCTAACTGCTGAGTACTTCTACTTCTTGGTTGCTGAACTTCTATTCTTGCTGCCACCCTTTCATCCTTACCCTCTTGTTTTCTGCAACTGATAGCTTCTTCCTGATTGTTAGTTATGACAATTTCTTTGTTTTCTAACTTCAACAATTCCTTGGACTGATATTTAGTTTGCCACCTACTGTCATATTCTTTTCTTTACTTTAATTTGTTCCCCTGGACCAAAAATTATTTAGTCTTTTTATCAGTACCTGCAATCATAAAACAATCATCAAAATCATAATACCCTTGTGTCTCTTCTTCCTCTGTCAACATTTCAATTTGCTGCTCTGACATTTTCTCCTTTATCAATACATCAATATGATGATTCCAATTCTTCAAATAATTCTCGAGACTGTCAGCTAGTCTCTCTTCCACATCATCCCTTTCAAGGATGTCTCTTTGCTCTGGTTCATAATAATGAACTTTTCCATTCAACTCTGACTTTACAACTTGAACACTTACCCTTTGTTTTTCTAGCCTCTTCTCCAGAATACTTAAATCATGCCACAAATCTGTCATTTCATTTGAAAAAATATTTGTACAATCTTCACTATCTTCTTCTCTATCACAAATCAAGTTTCCTGGTGACATTATCTCTTCATCTTTCATCAGAATAGAATTCTGATCCTCCATCTCTGCAATAGTTTTAGTTGTCTGTCCACTACTCTTCATTTGTCCATTTAATAAAATCAATTTCTTATTGTCATTATCAATAAAAAATTTCTCATCATCAGACATAATTGTCATATCTCCATTGAAACAATTATTTTCACAAAAAAAGGAATTTATGAACTCCTTTTGTTGCAATAATTCAATTTGATCTTCATCTGAAAGATAATCATCATCATATTTTTCTTGGAAACTTTCAGCCTCACTTAATACAGTTTCATCACATGATTTGTCTTCTGTAATACCTACATTCACACACAACTTGTTAGTTTTAAAACCATAAGACCTTACGACCTCATTTGATGATTTAATCACCAAATCTTCCTACTGTTCCGAGTCCTCTATACAATTCAGAAATTCTTCAGTGGTCTTCTCTTCAATACCCTTAAGCTTTTCAATTGATTGCTTAATTTCCAACTTTTGGCCATCATCATAAATTAAATTTCCTTTGCTTCCAATATGTGGAAAAGTAAAACTTTTCCCCAACTGTGTATGGACATTTTCAAAAGATCTGGCTGTCCCATTTTCTTCCTTTATGAAAATATCAATAGTTTTTCCTTATCCACATGTTCTTCCTAAAAACATACAAAATTTATCAAATTTAAAATCATTCGACCTCTTGGTCTCACTTGAATTTCCAGTCTTCAAGTATTTCTCCAAATACTTATTTATTCTGAGTAATTTTTCCCTCAACCAAGCATTTATCATTTGCTCTTTCTTCATCTGTAGCTTATGCCACTTTATCTTTATTCTTACAAGAAAACCCAACCTTTGGTCTTCCTCTATCATCATTATCAATTTATTAAATTGTTCTCTTATCTCAGCTAACTCTCTCTCACACTCTTCCTTCCTTAACTGTCTCTGTATGCCATTTGTCTTGGCATCCTCTTTCTTCACTTTCATTCTGTTGTGGTCTCTCTTAGAACCTCTGCCATTGCTACTATGACTATCAGTAGTCATATTTCCCTTCATTTCTATCTTCATGAGTTCCTCACTCATTCATAATGAGTTGTACTAAAGCCTCTGCAACAGCAAGTCCTCCTTGTTACAACTTACCTCACCAATCCTTTTCTCTAGATTTGGTCTTTTGGCAAGCATTGGTTATCTATTCTCTGGAACCTCTTGAGCATTCCTCTCTGCTCCTTCTAGGCTTCAACTCATCTGAACCCTTTTAAGAACATAACTGTTCTTTTTATCCAACCTCTGTTGGAATTCCTCAAGGTTCTGCCACATTCTTCTTTCTCTTAGAAACCTTTAATGAATTCCTTCATCACTGATCTTTAAAGCTATGATCTTCTTGCTGAGATTCTCCTCAATTGTCTGCAATCTTCATTCTGCAAACATAATCTTCAAGAAAAATTAAAATACCTCACCTTCAAGGTTTGATTCAACACCCACTTGTAATTGCTTCTGCAAATTCTTCCAATATTCTGCTACACTGCATGCTGTCTGTCAGATTCAAATCTGATCTCTTTTTCATTTCTCCATCACCATTATACATGTATTCTCATCTTTCAAAACATAACTTGGTAAATTTAAAGCACATTTTCTTTTAAACCCAGATTCTGCAAATCTGAATTTCCTCATTATCATACTTCCACTGCATATCTACTCAAATCTACAATTACTGTCAATCAGATTTAAAATCTAAGATTTCCTTATTTCCTTCATCACACATGAATTCCAAAAAATTTAATTTTCAAAAGAGCTTTGCCTGCTCTGATACCAAAATGATGTAGCCAAAGCTGAAATTAACCCACAACACACATATAAAATTCTTTTCAAATTAAAACCCCAAATAGATCTCAGACAGGGGTAGCCTCCATAAGCGGAAGCTTTTTCCTTTTACCAAACCTATGGTTAAAACCATATACCGAAACCCACTTTGTGGACAATTTGAATCAATATTCGATTTTGCATTAAAACCCAAAATATAAACTTCATATGTAGAAGTTGTTCCTTGTCTTATACCCTATGGTTATAACCCATATATTAAAACCAGTTTCATGAAATGGGAAACAATATATATAACCTTGGGTAAATACCCATTTTTAAAAATCATATATTCAAGCCCACACAGACATTTCATTTGATTTAAAATCTCGACTTTGGTTAAAACCCAATGCACCATCATAATAATAATATCTGGACCATGTTTAACATTCCATACTTTGGTTTAAAACCCAAATATCAACATAATATTTGGTTCGGGTCCCACAACATTGACAACTTAACTTTCATTAACCTCCACGCAATTACCTATGCTAACACTGTTAAATCTCAGCTACTTATTATCGAACGACTATCGCGTGAAAATAGCCCCGGCGCTTTATCAACCCCAAGTAGCGCGAAATAGGTGTTATTCCACTACTGCATGTCGTTCACTTAGCACTATCGCGTAAATTTATTCAATACCATTTACAACTTTATAATCACGTGAAAACCACCAGTTGGTTTCCAAATCCGCCTTCACTGTTCCCATCGCATAGTTCCATGACACTTCCTCTGCGCCATCGTGTCTGCTTTCATTTGACTTGGGTTTCTGAACAGAACTATGGTTCTAACTTGAAATAATTTCACACTGGCCATACCATACATCCTCATTTTCTTTAGCGACGCAAATATTTATGCAAGGTTCCACTGCGATATCAACTCTTGGTTTGCACATTTTCCTTCCTCAAATTTATCCTTCTGTTTGTTCAGATTTCATGTTGAACATACAAATGCAATTTCAGAAACAATAACCTCTTCTTTGTAATTAAATATCCTTTCTGGAACTGATCCGAATCTTCTTACGCATTCCAGGATCAAACCCTAGGCAGAATTTATATCGATTTGAAGGATCACCCTTTTAATGGGTGACCATCGATCCATTCTGTGATTGATGGTAGCTTGTTATTATTGATTCAAACCCAAGTTTGAATATCCATTACCTCGGAATCGAATACTCTGATTGTATTTCATTTTCAAATCTCCTACATATAAATATGATGCCAAATCCTTTGCTTCACATACACATCATGCTTTTATTAATCCAAACATACACACCTAATTAAACACCGAATTTCTCTGCATATATAAAAATCAAATAATTACAAAGGATTTCTTTCTCTCTCGCCTGATATTCAATCGGTGGCCTTCTTCCTCTAATTTTCCGGTATGCTTACAATCCAAGCCCTAATTTTCCTCAATCCTACTCTATTTCTACCTCTACCTTATGTTTTTTATGTCTTGAGGCTTATTCATTTTTATACAAAAGGTTCTGAAAAATATTTTTGGTTTCAGATCCTTCATCCTCTCAACAACACCCTGAATGTCCTCTAACTCCTCATTTTCCTCAACTAACCCCTAAGGATCCTCTTTCATCACAAAATCATGAAACCAATTCTAATTTAGGATTTACCATTAATTCCTAAATCTCTCAATCCCTATGAATTCTCAACTAACCTAATTCTCTCATGTTCTCCAACATTCGAGAACATTTAAAAAATTCCTCACAATATTTAATTAATTCTCATTAAAATCACTCAAATCATTACATAAGAAACCAACTCCCTTGAAAACACAAAACCCCTAAGTCTATTAAAATACAAGGAATTTTCTTGAGCCTAATGCCCCTGCATCACCGCCTCTCATGGATCCTTATCTCTAGCGATGCAATCATTGATTAACACTTGCGAGTTTTGGTCTAATGACAATTGTGATTCCCAACAAGTGGTATCAAAGCATAGGTCACGATTTCGATACACACCCAGCTCTTGTTGGGGGGAAATTGTTGGACAATGGATAACACAACACTCCCCGTTTGTTTCGTGACATGGACTAACCACCTCTCATGGATCCTTATCTCTGGCAATGCAATCATTGAATAACACCTGTGGGTTTTAGTCTAATGGCAATTGTGTTTCCCAACACAATCCTACTTAAAATTTATTTTATGAAGTAATGAAGATTAATTGGAAGAAGATTAAAGAGGTTTTTGTCTGTAATATATCAAAGAACAAAAAACCTCCTTCCTTTTATGCACAGGTGTTATGATTTGAGATAAATACCAAAAATAAAGTTGCTCCAAGTCATTTTATGCACTTTTGAATAGGTTGTGTTCAAGTCAATTTTTCAAGGGTTTGCAACAGGGTTTTATAGTGCTTTATGACTCCATTGTGTAGCAGAAATCGTAAGCTTTCCAACCATACCACTTTTATCTAAAAAATCCTCTGGAAGGGCCTCCAAAATCCCTCTCAAAGTGGCATGATGCTTCCACTGAGAGGGGGCTATGCTTCTACAAATGTTTAGTCATCAACTTCGAACTTGGATTATGAGCAAATAGGAAAGTATTTTGGAAAAATGGAGGCAATTTTGTTCATAACATACCAAAAATCAAGAACCTCTCTTAGTTTTGCAAAAAATATTATGGTAAGAGACATATTGATTCATCTTTAAGCCCTATTTTTGTAGATTTTTTTTGGAAAATCTGGAAGATTGACCTTTGCAGAAGTGTCATGCAACGACGCGACACTTTTCCTCAGAGCCTCCAAATAAGGAAATTTTTACATGGATGGATAGATCTTGCCTTCTAATTTACAGATATTGTATTATGTTGGCATGAAACCATTTTATTTGGGATAAAAACTCAAAAAATAGCCTCTTTTTCATGCTTCTGCCACTGATTTTGCGTGTGCGCGACATTTTTGGAGTAAGGTTCGGAGAATGGATTTTTGAAGGCCTTATGGGAAATATTTTCTCAGCTTCAGGGTTGGGATGGAAGTAAGACACACAGGGCTACCTAGAACAACCTTTGTATTTTCATATGGATGCCTAAAGGTCAGTTAAAATAACCCTTAAAGTGGTGTGATGCTTCTGCTGGGAGGCACGACACGTCTACTAACTGACACAACACTTCTATCTTGGATTCCTTGTGGACAATTGCCAAGCCAGAATGATCCAAATTTCGAGGTTGCAGCTGTCCTATGAGGTGTCTTTTGGATAAGAATTTTTTTTTTTCCTCTCATTGTTGAGGAATCATGTATCTAATCAAGGGGACATACACTTCTAGTTATTAGCTAAATTTGGGGGGACTGTTTATAAATTCCCTAGAAACTAGGAAATGACTCATAGGGTGCACTTATGAAATGTTTTAGGTCAGATTTCAACCCATTGAGGTGGAATATTCTCTATTTTCTATATGTATTCCAACTCAAGTCATTTTAAGGGTTGGATAGTTGTTATTTGCATAGTGGAGCTATTGTACAATTTTTTTTCAGTGAAATCAAAGACATGTTGCAGCTATAATCTTGGGACTCCAGTGATATGGTTTTAAGCATTGTTTTTCCTTTGTTACCTCATAAATTTGAATGTTATGTTATATTTCCATCACATGTATTCTTATGTATGTTAATATTATGATTCTATGAAAATAAATCTTCTCTCCATGCTCTATTTTATAATATTTTCATGAATGTGTCTATTCTTCTGATGAATGAATTCATTTAAGATGCTCATTCTGACTCTCTCTCTTTTCAAACCGTATACACAATGAAAAATTAAGTATTTTCCTAATTTTACCTACCTGGCCTCATCCTTGTCTCTGCAACTTAACCTTTGAAATCATACGTAAAACCTAGACCTAATTCCTTGACTTTCATTCCTATCCATCAAAAATTCAAAACAAACAAAACCCTAATGCAATGAGCTTTATAACTAGCCTAAGATCATTATATATACATTTACCTCATTGATTGTAAAAGTGACATTGAGAGAGACCTCTCTAGTTTTGGTAGGGCTAGCTACCAAACCTAAAGATTGGTTTGAGTTACCTCCTTCAGTTCCATTCTCAGCCTTGCGAAACTGGGGGAGTGATAACATTATCGATGTTATGTTCTGGAGAATGATGAAATCAAGAGGCATATCCAAGAGCTATTGTAGAAAGGGAAAATAAGGTGAAGCTCCTCACATGTACTATCTGAGGCTGATAAAGTAACCAGATATATTGAACTCATCCAACACGTCCGCCAACAGGTCCAAGATACCTTGGAGAAATCCAATGCCAAGTACAAGAAATGACTTGATCAACATAGGGTTCCACACAAGTTCCAGGTGGGTGACAAAGTTTGGTTTCTTTTTCGAAAAGAACGCTTAACTAGAGCTCATCAGAAGATCATACCTCTCTGATATGGGCCTTACAAAATTATCAAGGCTAAGGGAGACAATGCATTTGAGCTCACCATTCCCCTATTCCTTGGTCGGAAGCCAATGTTCAATATGGACTGCCTTCAACCATACTTTCCACCATTATTGGACAAATACGACATTGCAGAACAACTCACACCAACAAATTTAAACCTAGACTGCATGGAACAAGCCAAAAATAATCAAATCATGTACACATATATTAATAATGCTTGAAAAAAAAGGATCCAACTATATTGGGTTGTCAAAGCAGGCCAAATTCTTCACCAGGGAATGTGGCTCACCAGGGACCCAATAAGTAGAATTTTCCTCATCTCATGGATGAACTCAACACAATGGGGACCATTTATTCCTAAGGGGGGAGGAATGATCCAGTTGGATATTGGTGTTCACCTGCCTATTTCACTTCGACCCCTACCATTTTTCTTTAAGTTTTTCAGTTTCCTTAATTGTAGCATAATTTACCATATTTGGTAGTTTTTTCGGGTCCTAAACTTCTGGAGTTGTTTTGAGGCCCTAAACAACAGTTTTTTTTGGAAAATCATGGGCATAGAATGTGAGTATTTTAAGTTTATACCTTGAAAAACATAGTCACTAGTTGTAGTCCTCAGATAGATATTTATAACAAGGTATCATGCACATCAAACGAAGATCGTATGCCAAAGTTATGACCCCAAGAAATTGATGCATCAATTTACCCCAACGGGGCCCAGAGTTTGGAATTTCTTCTCCTAGGGTTAGGTTTTTGGATGTTTAGGGCTTTCCATTGTTTCTCAATAATAAATAGGCCTTCAAGCCTCATTTTAAAAAAATTCAAAGGCATTTAGCCTCCATATCTCTTCTCAGACATAAGCTACCATAGCCCTAGCTAGTGTATGTCCATTCTGTATGTAAGCATACCTTAGTTATTTGACATTAATGAAATGAACTTTTATTTTTGTTGCATCTCCATGTTTATTTTTATTTCTATATTTTATTGCGTTCCTGCATAAATATGGATCAATGGTATAAGAACAGTCTTCTCTTTCTCAATCCTTCATTTCGTATCCCCAACGAGCTCAGGGTATAAGGAGTTAGGGCTCGATCTGGCTGAACCTTTGTAAGATCAGCCTCACGAACCCCAATGGGGGAAGAAAATAAAGATGAGGGAGTAGGATATTATATCAAAATATTGCTCGAGGAGGTCCTCAAGAAACAAAGGAACACGATGATGGATAAATTTTCCCAGATCCTTCAATGACTGCCCACCGATGACACATCTGCATCCAACAACCACTCTAGAGGTGCCACTCCTTTCAAGGTACAAGTCAAATTCAACATTCCTATATTTGAAGGCTAGATAGAGGCATAAACCGTAGATAGATGATTGAATTTGATGGAAGGGTATTTCTCGGTCCATGATTTCTTCGACCAATAAAAGATTACTTTTGCACTCCTCAAAGCTACCCCCCATGTCAAAGAATAGAGGGAAACCTACTGTGAGCAAAGGAAAAGACAAAACCCTCTCTGTTCTTGGCCGAACCCACTTGGAATTTGTTCTCATACGACATCAAGGAACAATATTACCCCATGGGGAGCTATGAGGACAAGTACATCCAATGGACCATGCTGCGGCAACAAATGGATCAAGATGTGCACAAGCTGACAAATTTGTTACATACCCTACGCACAAAGTTGGGTATTAAATATTTAGAGAAACATTTGGTGCTCAAATATTGTATATGTTTTCATAGATACATTCGAGAGGAAACAAATTTCCTTGAAATTGCCTCACTTGGCATGTCATATTGATATGCCTCCAAGATTGAGCAAAAAATTAAGCAGAAGAAGCAATACTTTGGATCCGTGAATCCGAAGGCAAGGAAAGGTGCCCATGAACTGTAGAAAAAGTGGCACATCCAAATCAGGGCACCTCAGAACAAAACCACAAAGCCAAAGAAGGACACAAGGAAGTGGTGTCAATTTCATAACAAATCCACTCACAACACAAGCGAGTCTCGGGCCAAACAATCACTGGTGGCCGAATTGAAGGCATCTGAATTAGATGCATGTTCTGATTCTAAGTCAGAACTGGACAAGGGTAGTGACAAAGGGAAGCATATCATTGATGCGAAACCTAGTGCCACCATTTCCACCACCAATATCTAGAGCGAGGAGCCTGAGGATCTAGAGGAGGGGGAGTACGTCTTCCATTCCGGGAGATGGGTGAAGGGTTCTCCACCGCAATTCCTTGTCGATAGCAGAAGCCAAAATAAACTCATTTCAGCAAAGATTGTGAAGTGGCTCAACCTACTGACCACAACACACCCACAAACGTATACCATCGAGTGACTTCACCAAGGAATATATTTTTGCGTCAGCCAACAGTGCCATCTTCCTTACAATATCAAGACCTTCACGGATGAGTTACTGTGTGATGTTGCTCCTCTTGATGTGTCTGATGTATTATTATACCAACCATATTTGTGGAAGAGACATGCTGTGTATGAGTCTAGGTCTCGTTATGTTATTATTACTGTGGGAAATAAGTTGTACAAGGTAACAGAGGTAGTACTGCCTTTCGCCATCTGTTTAATTACTACAAATCAATGTAGTAAGTTTATTTCCCAAACTAAGAAATTTATTTTCATTATGATTTTCCCACAGGCAAAGAATAATTTTGGGGCCAAAACCTCCAACCATGGCTCCCCTCCATGGCAACATCATATGGAAAATTTCGTGGAGGAATATAAGGAAATTTTCTCCTCACCCAAAGGGGTTCCTCCACATTGTCAGGTCAAGCACTCCATTGATTTGACCCCAGGCGCATCGCTGCCTAATGGGCTGATCTATCGACGTTATGTTCTGGAGAATGATGAAAATGAATTTGAGCTCACCATTTCCCCATTTCTTGATCGAAATCCAATGTTCAATATGGATCGCCTTCGACCACACTTTCCACCATTACTGGACAACTCTGACATTGGATAACAACTCACACCAACAAAGTTAAACCCAGACTGCACGGGACAAGCCAAAATTGATCGAATCATGGGCACATAGATTAAGAACACCTGAAAACAAAGGATACAACTATATCGGGTTGTCAAAGAAGGCCAACTCCTTCACCAGGGCAAGTGGCTCACTAGGGACCCGGTTCATCAGAAGTTTCCTCATCTCATGGAGGAACTCAACGCAATGGGGAAAATTTATTCCTAAGTGGGGAGGAATGATCTAGGTGGATATTGGTGGCAACCAACCTATTCCACTTGGACCCCCACCATTTTTTCTTTCATTTTTTTTTTAGTTTCTTTAATTGCAACAAAATGTACTATTTTTGGCAATTTTTCCTGTCATGAAATTCTGGAGCCGTTTTGAGGTCCTAAATGACATTTTTTTGGAAAATCAATGACGGACAAGGTGAATATTCAAAGTCTTCAACTCGAAATTCAATGTCAACAATTTTAGTCCTCTAATATATCTTTCTAACGAGGTATCGTGCCCGTCAAACTGAGATCGTATGCCAAAGTTACGAGCCTAGGAAATTGATGTACCAATTTACTCCAAGGAGGCCCATATTTTGGCGTTTCATCTCCTACGGTTACGTTTTTGGATGATTAGGGTTTTTCGCTGTTTATAAATAATAAATAGGCCTTTGAGACTCATTGTAACATAGTTTAGATGCATGTATTTGCCATATCTCTTTCATCTCTGCATTTATGTTTATTTATGTATTTTATTTTATTCCTATAAAAATCTAGATTAGTGGTATCAGAGCAGTCTGCTCTTTCTCGATCCTTCTTTGCATGTCCCCAACGAGGTCATGATATAAGGAATTAGGGCTCAATTTGGTTGAACCATTCCAATATCAACCTCACAAAACCCGACGATAACTCATGGGGGAAGAAATGAAAGATGAGGGAGTAGGAGATCGTATCAAAATATTGTGTTATGAGTCCCTCGAGAAACAAAGGAATGCAATGATGGATAACTTTTCCTAGATCCTTCAACGACTGCCCACCGACGACACATCTGCATCTAACAGTCACTCTGGGGGTGCCACTCCTTTCAATGTAAAATTCAAATTAAAAATTCTTGTATTTGAAGGCAAGATAGAGGCATAAGCCATAGATATATGTTTGAATTCGCTGGAAGGGTATTTCTCGGTCCATGATTTCTTTGACCGAGAAAAGATTACTTTTGCACTCCTCAAAGCCGCCCCCCATGTCAAAGACTGGAGGGAAACCTATTGTGAGCAAAAGGACGAGAGGGAACCCTCTCTGTTCTTGGCCTCACCCACTTGGAATTCATTCTGAGATGACATCAAGGAACAATATTACCCCATGGGGAGCTATGAGGACAAGTACATCCAATGGACCACACTATGGCAGCAAAGGGATCAAGATGTGCACAAGCTAACAAATTTTTTTCATACCCTGTGCAAAAACTTTGGTATTAAATATTCAAAGAAATATTTGGTGCTCAAGTACCTCAACTGTTTGCACATATAAATTCAGGAGGAAATTGAGTTCCTCTACATTACCTCACTTGGCATGACATATCGATATGCTGCCAAGATCTAGCAGAAATTTAAGCAGAAGAAGTGAGACTTTGAATTTGAGAATCTGAAGCCAGGGAAAGGCGCTCTCGAACTACAGAACAAGGGGAAAAACCAAAGTGCGACGACTTAGAACAACACCAAAAAGAAAAAGAAGGACACGGGGAAGTGGTGTGAATTTCATAACAGCTCCATTCACAACACAAGCGAGTATCATGCCAAATTGTCGTTGGTGGAAAAACTAAAGGCATCCAAATCAGATACATGTTCTGGTTCCTAGTCAGAATCGGATAAGTGGAATAACGAAGGGAAGAAGATCATTGATGCAGAACCTAGTTCCACCATTTCCATCACCAATCTCGAAAGGGAGGAGCCCAAGGATCCATAGGAGGGGGAGCGCCTCTTCCATTCCTAGATGTGGGTGAAGAGTTCCCCACTGTAATTCATTGCCGACAGCGAAAGCCAAAAGAACCTCATTTGAGAAAATTTTGTGAAGAGGCTCAGCCTACCAACCATAGCACACCCACAACTATATACCATCGAGTGGCTTCACTAAGGAATAGTTCTCCACATCAGCCAATAGTGCCACCTTCTGTACAACGTTAAGCCCTTCAAAGATGAGGTACTCTGCGATGTTGTTCCTCTTGACGTGTTTGATGTATCATTAGGCCAACCATACTTGTGGAAGCAACATGTTGTGTATGAGTCTAGGCCTTGTTCTGTTATTATTACTTTGGGAAATAATATGTACAGAATACCAGAGGTAGTATCACCTTCCGCCATATGTTTGAGTACTACAAAGAATTGCACTAATATTATTTCCCAAACCACGAAATATTTTTCATTACAATTCACCCACAGGGAAAGAAGAATATTGTGGTTGCAACCTACAAACATGGCTCCCCTGTGCGACAACAACATATGGACAAATTCGTGGAGGAATACAAGGATATTGTCTCCTCACCCACATGGGTTCCTCTACACTGTTAGGTCAAGCACTCCATTAATCTGACCCCAGGTGCTCCACTGCCTAATGGGCCGATATATCAACGTTCGGTTATGGAGAATGATGAAATCAAGAGATAGATCTAAGAGCTGTTGCAGAAATGGAACATCAGGCCAAGCTCCTCACATGTACTATTTGAGGCTGATAAAGCAACCAAATTTATTGAATGCATCTAGCACGTCTACCAATAGGTTCATGATACCTTATATAAATCCAATGCTAAGTACAAGCAACGACATGATCAACATCGGGTGCCACACAAGTTCTTGGTGAGCGACAACGTTTGGTTGTATTTGCAGAAAGAATGCCTAACCGAAGCTCATCGGAAGCTCATACCACTCCGATATGGGCCTTACACCATTATTAAGACTTGAGGGAGATAATGCATTTGAGCTAAGCATTCCCCTATTCCTTGGTAGGCACCTAATGTTCAATATGGATCACCTTCATCCATAATTTCCATAATTACTGGACACATCCGAGATTGCAGTTCAATTGACACCAATAGATTTAAAACTAGAATGCATGGAACAAGTCACAAATTATCGAATCATGGACACAAAGAGCAAGAACACCTGACCAAAAAGGATCCAACTATATTGGGTTTTTAAAGCAGGCTAACTCATTCACGAGGGCAAGTGGCTCACCAGGGACCCAGTTCAGTAGAAGTTTCATAATCTCATGGAGGAACTCAACGCAATGGGGACCTTTTATTCATAAGAAAGGAGGAATGATCCAGGTGGATATTGGTGGACACCTGCATATTCCACTTGAACCCCAACCATTTTTTCTTTCATTTTTTTCAATTTCCTTAATTGTAACAAAATTTACTATTTTTGGCAGTTTTTTGTGTCCTGAACTTCGAGAGCCATTTTGAGGCCCTAAATGATGTTTATTTTGGAAAATCACTGATGAAAAATATGAGACTTTAAAGTATTCAACTTGAAATTTTATATAATTAGTTTTAGTACTCAGATAGATCTTTCTAACGAGGTATACTGTGTGTCAAACGAATATCGTATGCCAAAGTTATGACCCCGGGAAATTGATGTACCAATTTAGCCTAACTGGGCCCATAGTTTGGTGTTTCATCTCCTAGGGCTAGTTTTTTGGATGTTTAGGGTTTTCCATTGTTTCTCAATAATAAAAAGGGCTTCGAGCCTCATTGTAACACAGTTCATAAGAATGTAGCCGCCACATCTCTTCTCAAAGATAAGCTACCATCGCCCTAACTAGTTTATGTCCATTATGTATGTAAGCATACTTCAGTTATTTGATATTAACGAAATGACGTTTTATTTTTTCTGCATCTCTGCGTTTATGTTTATTTCTATATTTTATTGTGTTCCTGCATAAATATTTATCATGTCATATTCTTTGAATATCCACTATCAATATACCAGTGACTTTATTGGTTATGTGAATATTGAGCAAATCCACATTCTTCTTGTTTTTCTTGCTTATTTATCCATATATTTGTGTATTCTTCTTACATGTTTTTCTTGGGAGACTTTATTAAGCTACTTTTGCAGTCACTTTTTTTGTGTCTATATTTTTGCACTTGTAATATTGAATGTGATCCATTAGGGGAGAAAATTAGTTGGATCTTCTAACACCACCTTCATAGAAACTTATAGATTTATTTTTTACAAAGTCATTCATTGGGTTCTTGTACAATTCTCTGCTTCTATTTCTAACATAGTAATTTCTTCTACAATTTTTTACCTTATGAACATAATTATTACAATAAAATCAATAAGCATAGAAGAGGTTTTGATACCTAAACGTGAAGGGATTTCTTGAAGGAATAGTTCCTTTGAATCCATTCTCATTATATTTATGAGAAAACTCAGATCTCTGTCAATTATTTACTCCATTTCTAGTATTTCTTATATTGTTGGCAGGGTCATGTGCTTGCTAGTCCCTAGCTCCATTTTTGTCTCTTCTTGCATTACTGAGAGATCCTTTGAGCACATTATCATAGCTTACATGTTCTTCTATTTTTGATGTCTTTGTTCTAGATTCTCCTTTGAAATTCTCATGATTTTGTTTATAGCAAAGATCTATTTTGATAGAAGAAGATATTTGGCAGCTAAGAATGTTATCTAATATTTCAATCCCCTTTAAAAACTTTAAATTCATATTTAACTGAGAATTTTCTTTCTCTAGATTGTTTCTCAAGGAAACCACTTCTACTTCTAGCTTCCCACAATTTCCATCCTTTTCTTTCAGCGAAATTAGAAGTATTTCTTCAATTATTTTAGCCTCTTCTAGGTCAACCTTTAGGAGGATGATTTTTGCTTCATCAAAATCATGATATTTCATTTCATATTTTTGTAATAGTTCCTTATACTTTTTGTTCTTTCTTGTCTAACTATTTCATCCAATGCATGTTTGATTTATGCCTCTAGAACTACCTACCCTTCAACATTTTCTTCCTCTTCACTTGATATCTCTTGATTCTTATTCTGGTCATCCATAACCATGATTAGTAGTTTTTCTTTTTATTCATCAGATCCATGTCCATCACTCTCTTTTTATTAGCCACCTTATTCTTTTGAATTAAATATTTTCTTCTCCAAAGATCTTCCCTTTTCATGTTTATAAAATTTTCTTCTATATTTACATTCTTCTTCATTATCACTATCCATTTTTAAGGTTTCTCACAAACTGGGCTTCTTCTGCATTTGATTCAGATTTATAATGACCATAGTCCTTGTGTCCTTTTGTCTTCTTTGATGCTTTGAAGGCTACTTCCTTAATCATTATTTCTCCTCTTTTGTTCTCATTTCATATACATTCAGGATTCAATGTAGTCCATCCTCCAAATGTTCTAGATCCTTCATCTCCTCAATAGTTAAGACTCTTGCATTGAATCTCAAGGGAAGATATCTCAATACTTTATGAACAATTACTAACTCATCAATATTTTCATCATGTCATATAATAATGTTCACAACCTCATATACACACAAGAAGAAGCTTGCAATATCTTCTTCTTCACTCATTTTTAAACTCTTAAATTTATTTCTATGATTTTGAAGCTTTGCCTTCTTTAATTTTTCATCTCCTTCATAGTTGATCTAAATATTTTACAAATATATTTAATAGATCCACACTACATCACCTTGAAAAAAATTGATTATTTAAGGCCACATAAAATTGAATTAATTTCTTTTGCATTACTTACAAAGGCCCTTTTCTCATATTGATCAATTGGAGGTGTTGCTAGAAATTTATAACCTTTCAAAACAGATAACATGTCAACTCCAAGAGACATGAGATAGTTCCTAATTCTTATAATTTGTTCCATTAAATAATGGGGATTTTTTGAGAAATAATTATCGTGGATGACCATTTGTACCTCTGAGGTATACCTTCCGATGGTTAGAATTATTATGAAGGACCATGCTATGAAACCAATTATTGGATTCACAAATATACTGCGAGGTTGGGGGGGTGTGAATCAACATAATACAATTTATACCTAGTTAAAAAAATTCAAGCATCGTAAAACATCAATCACATAATATGACCATATAACATAGGATATATGTGGAAACCCTTAAGGGAGAAAAAAACAAAACTTATTTTATTTGATTGTTCTTTGTAGGCACCAACCTACAAGATACACCAATCCCATTTGATTTACAAACACCAACTTGTAGTAGATTCCAATCCCCTCAATGCTTTGCAGGCACCAACCTAGAAACATAAACCTCTTCTTTGCACCAAACTCTTTGTTCAAATCCAAATTGAAGTTATACTCTCAATTATATTATTCTCTTCTTTCTCTTCTCGCATATACAACTATCAATTATTTTCTCTCATAATAGATGCCCTCATCATCCACTGCACAGCTAAGCACTTTAAAAACTAAATTCATACTCATATTTGTGTTTCCTTTAATTTCGCTGATCTCTAGATTCACACGTTTCAACCCTAGCTCTATTTTTTATAACCTCTATTGCTTTAACATTTGTTAGATCTTTCTAGTCCAACCTTTTCCAAAGGTTTGAAACTTGTTTTTATGTGCAAGTTCTATGCCAATGATTTAGTATTTTACATATAACTCATCTCCCTTCGGTGTAACACCTTTTAAAATAAGGCATATATGCTTATAACCAAGCACTATGGAAAGAACTTTAATGTACCTTAAAAATATCTTCAATCCAATCATTCAAAATTTTGGCACATATATTCCTTAGTGTTGAACCATATTCCTAGATAGCATGATTAGGCCTTATTTCATATTGGGATATAAAATACTAGGTGGATGATACCTCAACCTCAAATTTCTCTGTCAGTATTCAATTTTACTCATATAGTGACCAACAATATGTCAGGTCTTGAAACACCACTATTTTCTATTTATTAGGCACTTCAAGAAAAAATACAAAAAAGTAACACTACAAACTTTTCCAAATTGATCATTTTGCATCCCTGTAGCTTTGGGGATCTATTAGACAATACACATGGCCAAGTGTTGAGACTCAATGCTTACAAACACTTGGACATCAAGATATCTCAATGTGTGTGCTTGTACAAATTGTTGATATGGAAATATGGCAAGAGATTGTAGCCCTTTTAACCTACACTTTAGCACCTCATGACCTGGTGCCCTGACAAGGGGCTATTATATAGCAAAATACACATGGAAAAGTGTCGATACTCAATGATTACTAACACTTGGACATCAAGATATCTCAATGTGTGTGATTTTCCAAATCATCTATATGGAAATATGGTAAGGGATTGTATCCATTTCGTTATACACTTTAGCACCTCATGACTTGGTGCCTTGAATAGGGTCTATTCTATAGTGGAGTATCAAAGAAACATAAATACAAGGATTCACAAAATCAATTACATGGTGATTTGCCAAGGGACTTAAGCACTTAGGTGCTACACCTTAGTGCCTCGTGAATAGGGGTTATGAGAAGGAGCTAACCATACCAGACAACATGTAATATGTGATGTTTCACGCTTGTAAAAGTATGATATGCCAAAGTTCTGAGTGTGCTTACTGCTTAAGCATTGCACCTTAGGACTTCCACGACCAAGAGATTTAACACATACAAAGTATTGGGTGAAATCATGAACTCATGTGTCATGATATATTGATATCCCGATCCCTCTAGTAGATGGACCGTCACTTAAGGTTTGTTTGTCTATCCATTAACTAAAAACAAGGGTCCATAAAATATTAGATTTGTGGGTTGTTCCATGTAACACAAAATTTGTTTTTTTTTGGCCAAAATTTGAGGTTTCTTCCTCATTCTCCCAATTTTGGATAAATTTAAATTTTTCTTATTTTGAAGTTTCAACAACAAATTTGAGGTTAGCCCCGTTTTAAATATTTTTTCCCAACTAGCTCCCACCTTGGAATATACTGAAGGGTCCCCACCCTTTCTTTGACATCAATGAAAACTTTTGTCAATAGCTAGTCTACTAAAATTTTGAAAAAACCTTTTATAATAGCTAGCATTACCTAAGAAACTTCTCACGTCTATTTTTTGTGGGAACCGATATTTTTTTTTTATGACGATGATCCTTCAAGGATATAATTGGATTTGGTTTACCGAAACATGATGTCCTAATGCAATTCCCTTATTCATCATTAAAAAACATTTTTCATTACTTTTGGAGAGGTGATTTTTTTTCCACTTTTGAAGAACCTTTGTAATTTAGATAATGATTCATCGAGTTTAGATAATTTAGATTAGTTCTACTTTGATATATTCATGAATAAAATAAGAAAATATACTTAAAACAACTATTTGGAATGTTGTAGGCATATTACATAATCCAAATAGAAAAACTCTATTGGTAGACATTCCCCAAGGACAAGTAAACCTAGTTTTATCCTGATCCTCTAGAGCAATCCAATTTTTATTATATCCACTAAAATCATTTAATAAAGAAAAATATTTATTCCCTACTAACGAATCTACAACTTGATCAATAATAGGAAAGTGAAATCATCCTTCCTAGTAGCTTTGCTCAATTGTTTGTAATCCAAACATATTTTCCATTTACCCCTTTTCTTTGGAACCCACTTACTGTCTAATATAGGGTAAATGAACTGTGTTATCAAAGGTTTTTGAAGTTATTCTTTTGCAATTTCCTTAACAAATAGGTTCATTCAACATTGTGGTTGTTGGATAGGAACTGCCCCATCTTGAATATAAATATAATGCATACAAATTAATGGATATATTACTAACACATATTTTTAATACTAAGAAAATGTTGAATAATTTTACTGCAACAATTCTTGAAGGTCTTGTTGCTAAAATAATTTGATTTCACTATTAATATTCAACAATTTTCCCCGAAAAATTTCAAATTTTTTAATTTTTTGGCTAACTAGTTCTTCAATTAAGTACTTATCACGTATTGATATTATATTTTTTCTTTAAGAAAATGTGATAATGAATAGTAAAATTAAGTGTTTTTGAATTTGAAATAGAACTTGCTTATTCTTCTTCAACTTGATCACAAAATTCTTTAATTTTAATTGTTGAATGATAAATATTATGAATAAAGTTAGAGATAATTCTGTCATTAATTGGTTCTTTCATAATTAAAGCTTGATCAATTGTTAGATTTGGTTTAGATAGTTTAACAAAGTAACCACTCCCATCATATAGAGGTATCTAAAATGGTTCTTCTAAATCTAAGACAAAGTTATTTGGTGGATATAACATAAGTTTCTTCACTCCTTCCCCCTGAGAGATATTCATGTTTCCATAAAAACATTCAGTGAATGCATCTACAATTGCTAACCATTATTGCCTAGGATTATCATATAAGCCCCCAAAATAGTTTTAGTATGTAGGATTATAAAGTTTGCAGGGTATTCCCAAGAGTTAATTGTCGCCATGTAACCTTCCAAAATACCTTTAGGTTTAAATGTTGAATTTCCGGTCATTTGTAGGATTGTTGGTGTCTTTCTAATCATAATTTGATGGTTTAAATTTTGCATGAATTTCACATTAATTGCAACCCTATTATGTACATATATCAAAATAACACAAAAATAGAATAAGAGATAGATCAACGCCTTGATAATTGGCCACTTCAAGGGGGAAACCTCCTTTGACATCACATAAATGAAAAATTCTTAGATGATTCAAAGGAAAATACCTCCTTGGTATATATAGGAGTTTAAGGGGTCAAAATATAATTAGGGCCTACATAACAATAACAATATAAGGGCACAACAAGAAGAATAGTGGGCTTAAATGGTGCACAAAAATAACAATATAAGAGCCACACTAGTATTATAGGGACCTAACATGAGCCTCTCCATAAAAAAAGTGTTGTCCTCAATGCTTGAGTAGTTATGGATACTAATTTATAAAATAATCATCCTCTCATGTGGAATCTTTAGCAGGTAAGATCTTCTAGTTAATGAGATACTCTAAAATTGATCGATTCCATAGTTGCCTGATTCTTGTTTCCATGATTTATTCATGCTTTAATATTAATTTTCCTTCCTTTTCAATTTCTAGAAATATTGTTTGAAGTGAGATATTGTCACCTATAACCTTATTTAAGAATGACACATTGAAAACTAGGTGTACTAGCGAAGATGCAGGAAACTCCAATTTGTATGTCATAGTACCAATCCTTTTCAACACCTTATAAGGGCCATAGTACTTGGGTGATAATTTATTATCCTTCTTAGATTGTTTGAGGGATATTTTTAGTATGGTTGTAGTGGTAAAAATACCCAATTTACCATGTCAAAACTTCTTTATTTGTGATGCTGAGATGGTTGTTGTTTCATTTTATTTTGCGCCAGAGTGAGGTTATCATTTACGAGTTATAAAAATTGTTGTTGAGGCTCAATGTGATATTCAATTGGTTGAAAGTTAGAATTATCTCTTAGAAAATATGTGATGGATGGTGGATGATATCCATAAATTTCCATAAATGGGGTATTTTTTGTTGTGGTATGGAAGGAAGTATTATACCACCATTCTGCCAGAGGCAACCACTTGACCCATTGTTTTTTGTTTATTAGATACAAAGAAACGAAGATATCGTTCTAAAATTTTGTTCACTATCTCAGTTTTCCCATCATATTGAGGATGATAAGATGAACTATGAGCCAATTGAGTATTAATACAAGAAAATAATTTTGTCTAAAAACTTCAAGTGAAAATGGGATCTCTGTCACTTACAATAATATTTGGGTTTCCATGTAGCTTTTGAACTATTTCCACAAATGCAATAACGACTATAATGGCTTTGAAAGGATGGCACAGTGCAAAAAAGTGTGCATACTTGGTAAGTCTATTAACTACCACTGGGACGAAACTCTTTCCTTCAGACTGGGGTATACTTGTGATAAAATCCATTGAGACCTCCTCCTAACGTTCACTTGGAATATATAATGGTTGTAAAAGGCCCAGGGTCTTAATTGTTTTGACTTTATTTTATTGCAAACCACACATTCAACCACAAAATTATGAATATCATATTTAAGGCCATACCACAAAAATTCCTTCTTGACCCTATGGTAAGGTTTTAAAAGTGTCGAGTTCCCTCCTACAGGAGAGACGTGGAATTCCAAAATATCCTTTTGTTTGAGTTCGGAGTTCTTATATAGATATATGCAATATTTGTACCACAATGAATCATTTTTCCAGATAAATGTATCGTATTCACTAGGATATTGTTGCAAATTTTGAATGAGTGTCCACACCTCTTCATCATTCTCCCATTCACCCCTTAAAATAGTTATCCAATCAGGTTGGATAGTATAAATGGCACATATAAATGTCTCCACATCCTCACCCTTTCATGAGAATGCATCTACAACAAAATTTTGCTTCTCTTTTGTTACACAGTAATTTGTCACTGTCCCTGAAATCCCCCGTCCTGCACATTGGAGGGAATTTTCCATTACCTGTGAGTAGTGAAATGACCTGAAACCACTTTCATGGCACCCCCCTTGACAAGGAAAATCATTCCTCTAAAGACAGTTTCCTGTGAAAAGCCCTAAAAATAGACCTTTTGGCCTTGGTGCAACCAGTCGGTTCAGCCCTCGCGCCAATGGGGGAAATCCACCAAAGAGGGCATGCTAACTGGCGCTCTGTCCCAGTGTATTGCCCACGCCAAGCTTAATAAGGATTAAAAAAAAAAACGGCAAAAGTTTGATTCCAACCAACTCCTGAACGAGTCTCTAAAAAGAGTTGGGAGGTTTGGCTCCAGATCTCCATGTAGGGGAAGTGGTTTTCCACCTATCATGTCAGCTTCCTTGAGGATAGGGCCAATCCCACCATTGTAGGGATCCTAATTCCCCTTCCACCATCTATATAAGCTTGCCATTTTCCCTTTGCAAGCTAGCCTGAATAGAGTTGAATCAGTAGTAAGGAGACTATCGTCAGACAACCTCTGAGATCCAAAGCCAAAGAGAGAGAGCTTTGTCCCATTCCCGACGAGCTCCATCGAGACATGCTCCATTGTTGACCCACCGAAGGAAGATCCCGCATCAGAGCTCAGGTTGTATCTTTCTTTCGTTGTGATTAATAATAAACGACTTCGATTTCCATTCATATGTTCATGTATTATATTATGAATTATATCTTCTCTGACTGAGATATGGTTGCATGTATTATGTTTTACACTTGTGTGTTGTTGTTTCTTCATGTACGTGTAGGTGTTTGAATGTGCTAGGTGGGAGAATTGTGATCTGCCAAAGCGAAGGATGGAAGCGCCATCTTATCTGCAAGAAATAGCAGCGCGGGACTAAAGGTAGGCCTCTTGTCGCATCTTGGTCTTTTGTAACTAGGAACCTGCATCTTAGCGTGACTCGGTTTTTGCTAGACCCGATCTGGGCTAGTAGGGATCGCCTCTGTCCGCAAAGGGGATTTACCTCTCCAAAAAATTGGCGACTCCACTGGGGATACATTGATTGGATTTTGTCTTTTCTTTTCGGTTGATTTTTCTCTTTGTCTGCTTGATCAGCTCTTCTGGTTCGTCTTTTTCTAATGTTAAACCTCTGTTTAGCCTCACCATACCTGATCTGCTCCTTTTTTGCTCTTTTTTATTTTTTGACATTAGTAAACTTGACTGGCGTGGTTTTTTCCCTGATAGTTGCGCCAACTAGCACTTGTTTCTAGTTCAGCTCCTGCGCCAATCTTGTTCTAGCGCTAGTTGCAGCTAGACAGTTGCGCCAATCCTGTGTGGTGCTAGGGTTTGCTTCTTTCTGAGCTTTATGAGCTTGATTTGTGGTTTTGGTGTCATTTTTTCGACTGCCTGAGTGTTCTAGAACCTTGGTTGACTGTGTGTGACCTCTATCCTCCAGTTGTTTGCCCTCTACTATCGATTTTACATTCTAGCCCTAGGGCATCTAGGCGTTATAGTGTGCTGAGCCTCCCGTGGGAGTTTTTGGTTTTCGTTTGTCCAGTAAATTTCTTCTTTGCATTCGTTTGGTGGTCTTCCATTGTTTTATTGCGTTATTTGAGTGGTTTCCTTCCTTCTCATTCAAATTTCTCTTTGTCTCGTTTTGAACCTAGATTACATGGTTCGTATGAGTCTTTGGGATTCCTCTTTGATTTGAGGGATTTCTCCATCAGTTTGAGGTCTGATTGTGTGTTTCGCATTGAGTGAGCTTGCTTGCTTTCACTCTTTCGCTATCATTTCTCAAATTGTTCTTTTCATTAGTTTTCATTTTGTTTAGTGCATTTTGCTCTTAAACATTGAAAATAAAAAAATCAAATCTCTTTGCTTTTGATTAGTTAATGTAAATTGAAATATTTTCTGCGTTATTATTGTTATATAACTCTAAAGGAAAAGATTTTAGTTGCATTAGCGTGCACTAGAGACACTAGTGGTTGTTTTGTGATCATTTTTTTATTGTGTGAAAGCTCTCAACCTTCCCGTAGTTAGCTATTCATCGAATGAAGTGACATATTGTGGCATGTAGTGTGCATTTAGAGGGTTTTTGAGACATAACATTCAGTAGGGCCTGAAAATTGAAACATAATTGAAGATCAACACTAAAATTTATTCAATTTACCTTAAGGCAGCATTGGAACATTAACGAAATATCTAGAGGTCTAGGCTAGTGACGTGTTTCGGCATCGTTAAACCTAGTAGCTGTCGTTTTCCATTTGGCTTTAGATAGCGCTAGTACGTACTTGTGCTCCCCGTACCGTCGCATATATAAAGGGAGACCCCAATAGGTTGTTATCCTTTATCCGTAGGAAGCTGAGTCTGCCGCCTTATACCCGTGATACACTGGAAACAACATTCAGGGAGATTACCTGCACGTACGTCAAGTCCTTGGTTGATTTCTTTTTCATTTTGTAACCAAGGTGTATATGGCAGTTCATGGATCTCTGGTACACCCATCTGCCTAGATTACCAGAGCAGTTATTTTCGATCTTTACTGACTCCATAAATTTGAAAAGATCATCAAGCGCTTGTCCTTTCACACTTGTTTCCAAACTGAAAGTGATATAGTCACCTTTTGCTTGTTTCTAGACTCTTAAAATATGAAACAATATAGTTTGGTTTCAATGTTTTAAAAATTAACTGCCCACGAAATATTCCTGGTTAAAGTTAGTTTCCTCAGGGTGTTGTTTTGGGTCGTCTCCTATGGAAACTTTTCCAGAGTTCACCAACCAAGGGATCCCCTCCGATGGGAATCCAGGTCATTTTACTCCTTTTGGGAATGTTGGTGCTCCTTACATGGAAACGTTGTCCCTTCCTGGGTTAACTGTTGGGTTACCTGTTTGGTTGTTTTCAACCTCTGTGGTCCCGAATGTCTTGGCTACTGTTCAATCAGTTCCTCTGCTTGAAAAACATCATGTTGATTCCAAGGTGGACCTCTCCCTTTCTTTGCCTGTTTTTGCGTCTTCCTCGACTACTTCACCTGGTGAAAGTCTAGATTCAAGTAACCAGGTGGCTAAGAAGAAGAAGAAGAAGAAAAAGAAGAAGGAGTCCGATAAGAGAGAGGCTAAAGCCGCGGCTACTATTTCTGAAACATCTCCTCTTGATAAACCTCCCAACCCTCCGTGGAAATTCAAGTTCCCTTACATGTTGTGCACAGGAGACCATCTTCTTCGAGACTGCCCTGGCATTCCCAAGGTGCTCGAAGTATGGTCCAACGGTCATCCGCCGTTGCCTTTGGCTTCCAGGTGTAAGGTTGGGGGCACGTCATCAGCTAGTGCTAGTAAGGCTCCTAAGAAGCAAGGTAAGATTACCAATCCCTATGAGTTGTGTGAAGGGCATCATGACATTCACCTTTGTCCATATATGGATGAAGCCAAAGGAGTGTTGGACAACCCGACTATTTCTACACCATGCCTTCTAGCTATTTACAAACAACTTTCTTTGAGTCTTCCACCATTTGATTCAACAATTGGTCAAGAGTCATCCTTGGTCGATCCCGCTCCCCCGGAAATTCAAATTCAGGAATCCGTTCCCAACCAACCATTGGTCATGGGATCGGTTGAACTAGCCCCGTCTACGGTGCACTAGGTCTTTTCCATTGAGAGTGGACCTCACATCCCTCAGGTTATTCTTATTTCTTCAGATTCCTTAGACTTGGAGAAGGATTCTCCTGTCCCTATATCTCAAGAAGCTGCTCCTCCACCTCCAGTGATGGAGGTGCTGGAGGATACCCTTCCCGACTCTGTGATGGAAGTCATCGAGGATGATCCTTCTTCTCCTGTAACACCAGGGGAAGACCATATTGATTCGATGGTAGCCTCTCCGAGTAGTTTGGTCGCTTCCTTTGATTGGAGTTGATTTGCAGGATACCGCCTTCCGTCTTATGTGCCTTTCAAGATAACGGTATAGACCTTTGGTTTGGTCGTACCCAGCACCATTATAGATGAAGGCACATCTGTTAGTATTTTATCCTCAACTACTTGGAAAGCTTTCGGTTTGCCGTCGCTTGCATCTGTTACGCAGAATCTGTTGGCATTTAACAGCAGAACTATTCAACCGTTAGGGATCCTTCCAAGTTTACCTATTACTTTGGGAGGCAAAACTGTCCATATGGACGTGATGGTTGTTCCAGGCCCCTTGGATTTCAATATGCTCTTGGGGCGCGATTACACCTATTCCATGGGGGCGCTTGTCTCCTCCCTTTTTCGTGTGGTCTGTTTTCCACATGACGGACGGATCGTGACCATTGATCGACTTTCATTCTTTGGTCCTAATGTGGCAGTTGGCCCGCCATCATCCCTTCCTGGTTTTTATCCACCCGTTGTATCTGCCCCACCGCACGTCAACTATGTGGCTACCTACCCCGTGCCTGTACTCAGTGTTAGTGCCGTTGTGCATCAGGTGCTGGGGGCATTCGGTCCTGACTTCCAGGATGTTTTCCTTCCATCAGGAGTGGAACTCTTGGAAGTGATGAATTATTTTTAATTATGATGAGGTCTCCGGAGCAGAGTTCGTTTTCTTATGTCAAGCTCCTTAAAAAAATGAAACAAGCTCTTTGGAGCACAGTTTATTTTCTTGTGTCAAGCTCCTTAAAAAATGAAACAAGTTGTCCAGAGCAGAGTTCCTTTTCTTGTGTCAAGCTGATTAAAAAAATGAAACCAGGTTGTCGGAGCAGAGTTCGTTTTCTTGTGTGAAGCTCCTTAAACCATGAAACAAGGTCGCCGGAGCACAGTTCGTTTTCTTGTGTCAAGCTCCTTAAAAAATGAAACAAGGTCGTTGGAGCAGAGTTCATTTTCTTGTGTCAAGCTCCTTAAAAAATGAAACAAGCTCTTCTGAGGATAGTTCTTTTAATGTGTCAACCTCATTAAAAAAATGAAACACTTTCTTGTTCAATTCAAGTCTTTGATAAGATCTCGTAAAATCCCAGTCGAGTCTTTCTCTTGATCTCGTAACTTGAAACTTCACTCCATATGCCTTTCATATGGATTGAAGCTTGGGGGGAATGTACCTTGAATTGTGTCACCATGCTGGGGGCATGCTTAAATTTTTCAATCATAGTTTGTTTCCATTTCAAGCTTGTGTAAAAATGAAACAGGTTTCAAGCATAGTTTATCTTTGTTTCAAGCTTGGGTAAAAATGAAACCAACTTCAAGCAGAGTTTTTTGATTTAAAACTTGTGTAAAAATGAAACCATTCCCATTTTACCTCTTGTGATTGCCATTTTATCAGCCTGTTTTTGCCAGATGAGCCTTGGTTTTCTCACTCCATCGTCAGTATTTGCTTGGCTGATCATATGCCTTCACTTGGTTGTTTTACCCATTCCTGAGGAACCGCTGCAATGAGTGGTCTTGTTAGCCAACCTCTTAACCTTTATCTTGTTCTGAGCAGTTCCACCATTACCAGAACCAGCAACTACCCATTATACCACTCGTTTCTCCAGGAGGAGTCAACTTTCAGCTCTTTTCTGACTCTCTAAACATGAAAAGATTGCCGAGTCACTTGTCGTTTTGATCTCGTTAAATTGGCTGTGAAATGACATCTACCCAGTATACGTTTACTCCTTTTTGGGGCTAGGATATATTATTTACGAAAAAGGAATACCCTAGCCTATCACGACTAGGAGGTTTTCTCAGACACAGTTTTCTACCTTTTTGGATTTGAGGAACTATTTACGAAAAGGGACTGTTGGAGTTTACTTTTTCGCTGTCTTTTCAAACTCTCTAAACATGAAAAGACACCGAGTTATTCCTTTGTCAGACTCGTTAAACCCTGATGACATCGGATTCTGTCATAATGACGATATTCAAGTTTCTCCTTCCTAGGGCTTGTTAAATGTACTAGGATGGATTCGTCTGAATGACGAACTTATATCACAAGCATATGCTATCCCCTTCACGCTTTTTCTAAAAAATAATTGGGGTACTCGCCAGAAATGGTTGGGAAAAATGGAACCAGTGTCATCATCATGTTGGCAGTATGTCGCTCTTGAACATGGCACTTGCTTGCATTCGTGTCAGGTTGGGGACATCTCATCTCGTTTTCCACTTGCTTCCATGGGATTGGGTGATCCCTTTTGACCTCTCATCTGCTCTTTGCCTCGTCATCATGACCTCTGATCTTTTGATGTCAAATACTGCCAAATCCACTGTCGTGCCGCCGATATGTTCAAGAGAAGTTGACCTCTGCAGTTTTAACCTTCCTCTGATTCTCATCTGATCCTGATTTGCAAACATTATATTCCTTTGTCTCGCGTCGATGATGTGGGAAACACTATGGCCCACCTTCGATCAAGGTTACTTCCTTTCGACTTCAGATCATTATCCAGGAAGCTAATCTAGAGACTCCCTTCCGGTACCTTGGAGCCTGCATGCCTCAATAGCAGGTTCTTCGCATTCGACACAAGGTTTTCATCATTAACCTTCGATCAAATGATTCTGCGGGTGTTCGACTTCAGCTCACTGTTTACATTCCGTGGATTTTACCTTTAGTACCTTGAGGGCCATTGTCATTATCGGTGGTTCCTCTTGCATCTGTTAACAACTTTCATCATTGGCTGGTGTTATCACTGAGATTTTCCTTGAAGTTGTTAGAAAAGGAAAGGGGTCTGAGGTAACCACAAACCAACTTTTAGGTACAGAATCTAGCCAATCTGTACCTAGAGAGGGCTCTCTTTTAAGATTTAGCTTGGTTTTAAAAGATATTAGGCTAGTTACGAAAGTCCAGGGATTTTGATTGAAATTGGGTGATGAAATTCTATAGCAGAGGGTAAGACTGAGTAATTTAGTCCATTGGGCTAATGGAGTCAAATAATATGGCTTAACTGGATTTATTTTCTTAACAAGGGATGGTTTCACAGGGCAAGGTAATCAAATAAGGAACAATTAAAGATCTTAAATAAATGGAATGGAGTAGAAATGGGTGAAGGGAACTTAATAATCCTTCAATATTTTCGAAAGAGGGAAACTGAATGATTATTAACAAAGAGGAATTAAAATTTATTTACCAAATAATCAGAATGGAGAAACTAGAAAACAAGAGCAATTAAGAATTCACTGTTTAAACTAGTCTAGAAGAAAACATTAAGAACAACAACGATTGAAAACAAATTGCACTTAAGCACTTTTCGAATTATTCCTTTTCGTTAATCATTCAGATATGAAACATAAATGGTATATTAAATAAATATAAACTTTAAAACATAAGAGATAGAGGACTTATTGATGCGTTTTTTATTCAAGAATCCTGTGAAAAGTCCTTTGCATCAATTCCTGATTCAGCTAGCCATGCAAAAATTGTCCAACAACACCTTATTCCAAAGTAATAAATATTACAGCAAAATCTATGAATTTCACCCCCCATCAATACTCGAATTGAGGAAGTATTTATACAAATAATTATAAGAAATATCTCCTAACAAAATGAGATATAATCTAGGATGACTCATGGATATATTACAAGAAAATAGAGACAGATAGTCTGGTAGATAAGAGAAAAGATAACCGATGTTTTGTTGTTTCCTTCTTTTGAGAATGTGCTGGAGGCAGACCCTATGATTGGGCTTGTTGTTGTCCTCTTTAGTAATTCTATGTTGGCTGCTCTGTTTTACTGATACTCTTTACCTGTATTGATACACTTTTACTTCTGTTCGATCTTTTTTTATCCTTTTTTATCATGTCTTACGTTAGTAAATAATCAAATTTCATATAAGGATAATATTTACAAAAGTTCTAACATCTCTTCCCGCCATTTAGCTTACGATATTCTGGTTCTTTGCAGCTTCCTCAGAGTTTCATCTGTCTCTGTATATCTGAAGAAAGTAGGCTGAAGTGGGAATAAACTCTTTACCTCATGCTTGAGATAAAACAAATTTTCCAATCTGTTATGAAGAATTTCGCCTGTAGGCATTGCTGCTGCTACTGATGATGAACTAGTTGAGGAGCTGGCCTGATTGTGAGCGTGCTTGTTCAATTTCTGAACATATTTTTCCAGGCTCATAATTTTATCCTCTGAAATTGAAGTACTCGGCAATCCTTTACTCTGCAAAATATTGAATCTCTCTGTAAAGGCATTGACTTCTTCCTGCATATCAGAGCATCTTCTTTCTAGATTCTGCATCAGATTTATTTTAGTAAAAACTCTTTTAATCTCCAAAATTGTTCCTGTTCTGTCTTGGATGCCTAGCTCTTCAAGTTGATATCTGTTCTTGATATTCAAAAAGTGTATAAGTTCATTGGCTTCTTCAGGCATGTTTCCTAATTCTTCTCTTTCCTTTAAAATTTCTTCCAGAGCTAATTTAATTAAATCATTTTGCTCATAGATTATTTGGAATGATGGCCAAACATCTTCTATTGACTGAATGATGTTGTCCCAAAGATTTTCTTTTATTTCCTTTAAAGGCTTCTCCAACGTGAGATCCTTCTCCAATGCTTTCACCAATTTTTCTAATCTGTTGACCTCTCTTATTTTTTTTGTAACAATTATTTTCGAGAGATCATATTTTTGTTCTAAAGTGATGAATTGTACCTTTGTTCTCCGGAGCTCTGTTACTTTGAGTTTCAATTCTTCCATTGATTTTATTAATTCTTCAGTGCTTAAATTGGAAGTGTTAACTTGTAATAATTCTGTTGGTTGACCTGTTGTTGTTGTACTTGTAATTACTTCTGCTGTAGATGCTGGAATGTTTGCCTTCTTGTCTTTCAATGCCTTTTCTAGCTCTTTTTCAGTTTCATTAAGTTTCTCATTCAGTTTCAAGAGTAAATCCATCAATTCTTCTTCGGAGTTTTTCTTTATGATTTCTACAGTTTTTGGATGCCTTGAAGATTGCAACTTCAACTGTTTCCTTAAGGCTGCAATATCATCATCTTTCTTCTTAATCAAGGCTTATATACCTTTGACATCTTTGGGATTATGACCCAATCCAATAATTATTTCTTCCAAAGTATTTATTCTGTTTTCCTTATCCTGAGAAGAGGCTTTTTCAAGATGCAATTGAGCATTAATATTCTCCAAAGAATCTTGTAATTTTTGGATCATCATTGATTTATCAGTCAGAGTAGAATAAATAATTTCACCTGTTTGTTTATGCAGCTCAATCTGATCCAAAGGATGAATATCCTTTGCTATGACTTCAAAATTGGTTCTGATATAATCTGTAGCTATTTGAGGCTATTGCACTTTGGGTTTGAAGTGACTTATTACCATTTCACCCTGCTGGATGTCATAGGATGACATCAATCTTTGTTTATTTTTAGGAGCCATCATCAAATATTGATTGTAGAATTGAAGTCTTAGTGGATCATTTCCGACCTTTATACTTATGAATGTCCTTTTAATATCCAAGGCATCCTTTACCAGTGGCTTGAAAGAAAATACTTCTATACTTTGATGCCTTTGTAGCTCTTTTCTCTGAGAATTGGTGGATGTCCCACTGATTGTATATGTTTGCTGACTACCTAATTCTTCTCTCCTATGAATATCAGGAATTTCTTGAACATATTCTACTTCTGGAAGAGGATTTAATTTTTTTCTTTTAACATCAGGTTGTTCTGAAGATCCACTGATAGGGGTAGCTTCTTCTGCTTCTCTCTTTTTACCCTTTTCTACATTGAGAGGAGTTTGTAAAACTGAAATTTCTGCCACATTAATCTGAGTAGGAGAAGTCTATATTTGGCCCTGTTCCTTAGAAGTTTCAGGCCGTTCTATCATTGTGAATTTTTCTGTAACTTGTATACCATCCTCTTTCTCCTTCCCTTTAGATGCTACTGTAGCTGATGCATTGATTTCCTGTAAATTTTTCTGAGAAGTTCCAGCAGAAGAAGGACCAATTCCTGGTCTTTGCACCTGTCCAAAAGAGTCTAGGTCAAGTATTTTTTCAAGGTCTTTCATAACATTTTCAACACTGACCTGTTCACTATCTTGTTCTATCAATATTCCTTCCATCCATTCATCCATATTGGCATATTGTTCAATTTCTGGAATCCTATGATGAAGGTATGGTGACAATTTTTTTTCCATCCTCCTATCACAAATAAAGCTGTTTGGGTCATAAGGTACCCAGTAGAAATTTTTTTACAATTTAATATAGTCTTCTAGGATCCTTTCAGCTTCTTTTCTTGCATCTCTATAATTGCAAACAAAAGGACCTAATTGACTCTTCATTTTGAGTTGAGATTTTTTCTTTGCATTGCAAAAATGGACTATATCTGAATTTATCATCTGTCTAAAATACTCTAAGGCAAAGAGCCTCATTGGGGCATATTTTGGTAACTTGAAAGGACATAGCTCACACCCATATATTCTAATTTTTGTATGATTCCGGTATAGGTACCAACCACCTATCTTGTATTTCTTTGAGAGTTGGAGAATTTTCTTCATGTCATTATTGACCCTAGGAGGGGAGACTCCTATTAATAAAGTGGTTGCAGGGTGCACAAATAGGTCAATGAACTCATTGTAAGAATAAGGAGAATCAGAGGAATTATGAGTGATTGCAGACCAAAATATTACAGACCTAGGATTTCCTTTCGCATCAATTTTATTGACATGGAAAGGGAAACTCTCTGATTGATAATAAAGCATGAGATGGTATATAACAGAGGAATACTTAAACACTCTTTCATTTTCTAATATCATGAACTGATCATGGATTTTATCAGCTATATAGGAAGAAAAATCGTACTTGACAGTAGGGGGCTATCTAGGGGTAAAAATTGACAAAAATACTAGGGTTAATTGATCAACATATTCACTAGTATTGAAACCCATTATAGAGGATATCATATTCAGAATGAGTCTACCCACATCAGTGAAAAAGGTATATCCATAAGGGGGAGAGCCTCTGGGTTGATGTTCTGGCAACATGAAAGTTTTTCAAAGGCGATTTAACTCTTCTTGGGATAAATTGGCCGATTTCTCAAGTAAATTTCCCATGGAAAGGGGAGTCAGGGCTTGACTAGGCTGAAACTGTAACATTTCATTGATAGACTGAGCACTTATTATGAAAAGGAAGATTTGAATCGGGGACAAGACTGCTCGTTGACTGGGATTATAAGTTTCATGGCAGTAACGGATTATTTCAGGAAAAATATGGACTGAGGGAAGAAGATACATGGGAAGATTGGATTCCCATAGTCCAAAAATGTCAGAACCATTCAGGTAGTTATTTCTGCAGTGGCAAAAAATTCGAAGAGGATTTTCACTGAGGACGAGGTCTTTAATTTGGAAATCCCTATTTGCAAGAGGTAGATAGTCTAAATCTCCATGAGGGGTATTCAGGGGTGCAACATTCAAAGCCACAGGAATTTCGATTTCTGCTTCTTGCGGATTCAGAAATGAATTCGGGTTTTGATGAAAAAAAACAGGCGCAATCACAGGTTTGGAAATACAATTGCAATTTTAGGGATTGAGGAATAAAATGAAGACTAATCTTGAACCCTGTTTCAGTTTTCTTGTGTGGAATATAAACAAAAACCAAGATTTTGCAGAGTTCAATCGGGAATTTGGGTAAATACCTATTTTCCCAGAAATAAACAGTGACAAAAATAGGTGTTGGCTATGCTGGACGAATTCTAGATTGCTTGACTGCTAATTTCCTCAGCAAGGTGGCGGTTGACAATCTTCACAGTTGGTTTTTGAAGTTTTTCATGGGACACTGGTCATTGTACAAAATAGTGAAAATGACGCGCGTTGGTGTTTTATTTGCAAAGTCAAAGGTTGGTGGGTTTTTTATTATTTTTTTTAATGGATGACGTGAGCAAGTACGGTGGCTTCATCATGGGAGGCAAGCAATAAGTGGTATTCATTGCACAGCTTTTGGGGACGGGCAGTTTTCAACGGAGGGCGAGCGATTCCATACGATACACCACACGTGGCACGACACTATTCAGAAAACCGCCCGGCCATCGCGCATTATCGTTCAGACGTGGAGGCGCAGCGATATGGACATCAACCGTAGATCTCAGATTGGTCGATCGAACGGTCTTCAGGAAGGGAAGATGACAGGAAATTAGTAATGCGGGCCCAATGTAATTTATTATGAAATAATCGCATCGGGGGGAATTATGTTGGTGGATTAGGTTATTAATTAACCATGAGGGTTAATTAATCCCTTTATATGGCAAAGTGTCGGGTTTATTTATTAATTGGAAATTTTCAACAAATTAATCACAATTAATACTTATATGGTTATTTTTAAACCAAAGGGGTGGTATAATATATTAATTTGGGAATTTTATTAAAATAATACGGGGATGCGAAATTTGTATGGATTTAAATAATAAGTTAGAAACTAATATGGAAAATGAATAAAAGCGCTAAGTATAAAACATTAGGTTAATGTATTTAACTTATGCTTGAATGAATAGGGTTTTTATGAAATATTGCATAATTTTCCTAAGTAAAATGGGATTTCACTTAGGAAAAGATATTTTAGAAGTGAATGAATGCCATGATGAATGGTTTTAAGTACTTATGCTTTTCCAATTATTGGGCCGAAGGTCCGGTCCCTCCAAAAGTCAAGGAAATGCCTTGAGCCCCTCTAATTTTCAAATGCTTTAGTACTTAAGGGAAATTAGTGAAATTTTTAGGGAACAATGAGAAGGGAAGTTAATAATTTTAACTTTGCTTTACTTGAAATTCTTCCAATGTAGTGTCTGCCTTTGCACTTGTGATGAAAGTAAATATTTAACACATCCAGAGTCATTATCCATCACATGTAATTCTGCAACAACATCTACCTACCCTACCTACTTTACCCTACCATTTTTTCTTCTTTATTAGGGTGCATTTAGACTGCAAACCCTTATCACACTTTTTATTTTTACATGTAGAAATCTATATAATTCTAACCTTATTACATCCAAAGGCTCAGATTAAACTGTTGAGCTCATTTTATTTACTCTACCTATCTACTTATCTGCCAAGATTAAATAGTTTGGTCAGATTTTATTCTCTATCTCTAAAACATAAAATTGAAAGATGAACTAGCCAAGCTTAAACTGTTTGATTGTTCATAAATTGTGGCATAAAATACAAGTTGCACACAATTTGTTTATTTACATAAGCGTAAAAATTAGTGGCATTTAGACTTGCTCACTTTCCTTGGCCTTTCTTTTGGTGGGGTTCATTTTTTTTTAAACTTTTTTGGCCAT
Organism: Pinus albicaulis; assembly: GCA_034641835.2. Lineage (NCBI taxonomy): Eukaryota > Viridiplantae > Streptophyta > Pinopsida > Pinales > Pinaceae > Pinus > Pinus albicaulis. The sequence goes on from CM076577.1 coordinate 30,384,873, forward strand.
TTTGTTTTTTTTTTTACCCTTTGATTTTTATTTTAGGGTATACCCGCTTTACATTTTTTAAATTTTTTTGATTTTTTGACAATATGGAAAACCTTTGCAACAAGAAAAGGTATGAACATATTACATAGCTCATCAAGTCAATCATGATATATGACACCAATTTATATAGGAATCTAACATTGGCTCCACTTGGGGATGGCTTTTCCTGGTGAAAAGTCAAGAACAGCAGGTCAGTTGTCCTCAGAATGATTTTGACTGAACCATGGAATCTTCTTCTGCTTGTTACTTTATTTTATGTATGACAGTAACACTTCTGAAGCTTAGGGCCTTCTCCTTAGGCTTCAACTCCAGTAAGTTACTATCCACTCAAAACTGTAACATTACAAAGGATATAGTATGTATATGTTAAAAATTAGGATATCCTAATAAATAGGATCAAAGTAATGTTTCAACATTCAACCATTAACTGATCCTTCTTCAGTTTCTCTACCATCCAATTTTCTTAGAAAACATTTATTATTTCCTTGTAAAGCATGAATAATATAAGGTCCTTTCCACAGGAAGTCAAACTTCCCATGTTTTCCCTTATCCTCTCTTCTGGAATCCCATCTTAAAACTTTGTTTCCAATTTGCAAATCTTCTGCCTTGGTCCTTTTATCAAATATATTCTTTAGTTTCTTTTGCAATACTTGGGATCTCTAATATACTTCCTCTCTGGTCTATTGCAAATTGATAGTCTGATTTATTCTCCTTTGAATATCATTAGGTTCAACCTGAGCTTCTTGAAGTAATTTCATCACAGGAACCCCTATAGACGAAGGAAATACAGCCTCAATGCCATAGAATAACTCATAAGGACTATTCCCAATATATTTTTTGGTGGTGAGTTTGTCTGCCCATAATGCATTTGTAAGTTTCTTGTGCCAATTTTTCTTGTTTGCCTCCAATAATTTCTTAATAATATTAATGATACTCTTGTTGGAAGATTCAGCTAGTCCATTACCTTGAGGGTAATAGGCCGTGGAATGGCTTAAGGTGATATGATATTTATTATAGAAACTTATCATCTTCTTATATTTGAAGGCAACAACATTATCAGTTATAATTTTCTCAGGACAGCCAAATCTTGATAGTATATTAGTTTCTAGGAATCCTATGATCACAATGTCATTGGCTTGTTTGGAAGGAATTTCTTCTATCCATTTGGTAAAATAGTCTGTGGTAGTGAGGGTCCATTTGTGTTGGCCAGAAGAGGGAGGATGGATTTCTCCAATGAAATCCAGGCCCCATTGTTGGAAAGGTTTTTCAGTGGAAATTGGTTTCAGGGGTAAAGGTAATAGTTTTCTCTTGCCTTAAAAAATTTGACATTTATGGAAAGCAGTGACAAATTTCTTTACATCAGAGAACAAGGTTGGCCAATAAAATCCAGCTCTTAGGATCTTGTCTGCAGTTTATTTCCAATAAAGGTGTCCACCACAGTCTTCTGCATGGAATTCATTGAGAGTCTTGTCAGCTTCATCTTTTAACAAACAATTCAATAGAATACCTTCATGATTTTTCCAAAAAAGAACATTATCTAAAATATAAAACTTTGAAGAGGTCATCTTTAAAAGCCTTTTCTCTGTTCTGGATAACCCTGGAGGAGCTTGTAGGTTTAACAGTACATAAATTATATCAGCATACCATGGTGAATCTAAGAAGGCCTGGCTGATTTGTGGAGTCGCCATCTCCTGTTTTTCATCCAGTTCATTAATATCCATGACTTGGAAATTTGTTTATGTCATGAGTTGAGCCAATCCCTGTCCCTTTATAAGCTTTGTAGGTTTTATTTCAATATCATACTCTAATATGGTAGCAATCCATTTACCTCTTTTTCCCTCAATTCCATCTTGAGTTAACATGTCTTTGACAACAACATTTGGTACATAGGCTATCACATGGGAATACAATATGTAGATTCTAAAATCTTTAATGGCTTTTATAAGTGAAAAAGCTTTTTTTTCCATGATGTTGTATTTTAATGATGCATCCCGTATTCCTTTACTAAAAAAAGCTATAGGTTTTTCACATCCTTGATCATCCTTCTGTAATAAAATAGCTGCTACAGTGTGTTCTGATGCAAATGAAAATATTATGAAATCTCTATCAAATTGTGGACTAGTAAGAACTGGTGTTCTAGTCAAAGCCATTTTAATTTATTCAAATGCTTGTTTGGCTTCAACTAGCCATTTGATAATTGAATCATTTCTTAACATGTTAGTAACAAATCTAATTAATTCAGCTAAGCTAGATATGAATCTTCTCAAAAAATTGTTTTTTCCTAGGAAAGCTTGAAGTTCTTTAACATTTCTAGGGTGAGGCATCTGCAATATAGCTTATATTCTAGCAGGATCAATTCTAATACCATATTTGGAAATGATATGGCCCAAGAGTTTACCTTCTTCAAGACCAAACAAGGAATTCTTTGGATTTAAATAGATACCATACTTTCTGTATTTTATGAATACTTTTCTGAGATGGTCCAAATGCTGCTAATCTGATTCAGAAAAAAAAGTTAAATCATCCAGATATATAACAAGAAAATCATGAATTTATTTTGCAAATGTGATGTCCATTGCTCTTTGGAAGGTTTCTCCTACATTTTTAAGTCCAAATGGAATTTTAACGTACTTGAGTGTGCCCCATGGTGTTGTAAAATTTGTTTTTTCCTGATCATCAAGATGAACCAGAATCTGGTTGTATCCTGAGAACCCATCTAGAAGAGAAATCCTAGAAGCACCTACTACCCTTTGTAAAATGTGATCCATTTTAGGAAAAGGGTAATTATCCTTCAAAGAAACCTTATTTACATTTCTTAATTCAACACATAATCTGATCTCTCCTGTTTTCTTCTTGGTAGGGACTAAATTAGACACCCACTCTAAAAATCTAATAGGAGCAATTATCCCGGCTTCATACATTCATTTGATTTCTTTTTCAATTAAAGGTAGTAGTACAGGGTTGATTCTTCTGAGTTTCTATTTAAATGGTTTCTGATTTTCTTTCAGAGATATTGTATGCTGAATTATAGAGGTGTCATAAGATTTCAAGTCTTCATAACTCCAGGCAAAGACATCCTGGAATTCTCTTATTAGTTCAACATATTTTAGTTTTTTATTAGGGGACAAAGATTTAGATAACTTTATCAGTTTAGGATTTTCTTCAGTTCCCAAATTATATTCCTCAATATCAGATTTCAAAGGTTCCATTTTGGGTTTCTTTAGAATATCGTTAGAATAAAAAAGATCTTCCAAAGGAGTTAATCCTTTAGGAAAATGATTATCTTTTAAATTAATGATCTCAGATTCTTATTCTATAATCTCATCAACCTCCATTTGTTTGATGTCCTGCATTTCTTTTTTGGTGAACTTTGTTCGATGAAGCATTTGAATTGCAATTTCTTCTAAAATTTCTATTTCTTGTTCATTTATTTGATTAGATTCAATGAATGTATCTTCATCTATGTTAGTGTTAGAAAATTCATTCTCTAAAGTCATGAAATTGTTAATTTGATTGTCATTTGAAAACACTTGCCAATTCTTAAATTTTTTTGGAATGGCTGGTCTATGTCTAATCTCAGCTCTGAACTGATGATTAGGTTCGAATGGTAATTTACAAGTGCTAGAAAACATTGCAAGACTATGAGCATGAAAATTTTGTTTTCTTGGGATTTTAGCAAGCTGAGTCTAAAGAAAAGTATTGAGAATCTCTATAATTGTTCCTCTATATTCTCTCAGTCTGGGATCATTTTTTAGGAAGTGTCCTTTGATCTGTTGAATGATTAAATCGAAATCCCCTATGACAGATACTCTAATTGCTCCTAATCTTTTGACCAGTTTGAGACCTAGAAAAAGAGCTTCATATTATGCCATATTATTGGTGCACTTAAAATTTAATCTGTAGGCATGGCCTTCAGCATGATCATTTTCAAGATTATGCGCCCAAACTCTAGCTCTTGCTCCTAATTTATTAACAGAACCATCAAATTCTAAATTCCAAATAATTTCATGTTCATAATTAGTATCGGGAGTTTCAAGAACTTTCTTGACAGTGAGATCTGGTTTTTTACTTTCTTGTTGTTTTTCTTGAGTATCTAATGTTTCATTGTCCTCAGAGATTTCCTGGATTTGAACACTATATTTTCCATTTGTAGTTTGTTTTGGTTCTGCTGTTGGAGCTTCTAATTCAGTAGGAGGATCAATTTCAGCGTTGTAAAGAATAAATGAGTCCATATCAGAGTGTACTGAGTAGATGGGAAAATTTTCAGGTTTCTCCTGACTACTGACTACATATTTCATTAAAGTTTCTCTATATAGTCTCTTAGGTTGACCAAACACTAAAATACTAGCATATGACATGTCCAATTGAAGAGATCCTCCAAGATTTACACCCCAAGATCTGGACAATAGCATACCATATTTTGGAGGAATATCTGCTACTGCTATGTCCATCAAAATTGTTTCTACAGGGTATTGAACCAATGAAACACACAAATATTTGATTAGTCCTAAACATCTCACCTGATTTGAATCAAAATAAAATAGGTCTTTGTATGGTCTGGTGATGTCTAGGTTTAATCTCTCCATTACTGCCTTGGGAATTAGATTGTGAGATGCCCCAAAATCAAGCATGGCATTATGAGTTATTTTATCATATATGTTCAAACTCACATAGAATGGAGGAGTTCGTCCACTTCCTGGTTTTCCATTTACTTCAGGGCCAAATAATAATCTAGGTTGGTCATCAAAAACATTTACTAAGTCATCACCTCCAGTAATATTAAGTGATCTATTGATTTGACTTTGGTAGACATCATGTTTAGCTAATTCAGACAATGGAACATCGATTTTTAATTTTCCTACTTCAACTTCCAGATTAAAAGGTTTTTCTGTCTAAGTTCTTGTATTTTGAACAGTTGGATTCTCTTTATATTCTATGTTTTCAGTATTTTTCTCCTTCTTAGGAATGGGGTTGTGGGTTGAAGTTATTTCCGGATCAAATTTTGGAGGTTCCTCTACATTTCCTTTGGGAGGAAGAGTATTGGAAAGTTGTCTATTATTCAGTTGACTATCAGATACATCTTCAAATATTGGGTTGGCGGGATTAGGATCTGATCTAGAAAGAATATGTATAGGGGTAGTATTGGTTTTACCTTTGAGGGGCTATTTTTTAGCTTTCTGTTTATTTGTTTCTGGGACATCAATTCTTCTGCTACTAAAATTATATTGCTTGTGAACTTCGTAAATGGCTATATCATATCCTTCCTTAAAGTCAAATGATTCTCCTAAATGGGTTTGAAATTGCTTAAGAATGTGAGCTTCTTGATCATCTTGGGTTAAGAAAACTTCTGGTTCGTTCTTGCTTTCAGTCAAGTTTTTTATTTGAGCATCTTCAGTTGGTTCCTCAGAAGTTGAGACTTCAATATAATTTTCCTGGAATGGGGGCCAAATATTTTGGTCACGACTAGTTTTTCCAGTATTTTGATTTTGGTTCCTTCTGAAATTCGGATTTCTCCCAGTATTGCCTGGTTGACCATCCCAAGGAGATTTCCTTTCTATTGTTTCTACTCTATCTCCTAGCCTTTCCATCCCTTTAATAATAAAATCTAGTTTCTTTTCAAAATCTGAGGGTTCTTCATTTAAAGGCATTCTCTTTTCAGCTCTGGCTCTAGTTCGTTTCTCTATCAGGTTGCCTTCAACACTAACAATTATACTTTTCATTTCTTCTAAGGTTTGAGGAGGTCTTTCCCTAAGCTAATACGCCATATAAAAATCAAATCCATCAGGGAATTTAATTAATACTGAATCTGGAGGAGGTCTAAGGTTTTTGGGAATAACATTGTAAGCATCATTGAACCTGGTGATGTAATCTTGCACAGTCTCATTTGGTCCTCTCTTTAGTTTTCCAAAGTCTGATAAGATTTGAAGAGGATCTTTCTTCTTTTCCCATCTGTTTAAAAATGTCCTATAGAGAGCTTGCAAGTTAGTAACACTATTTGCAGGAAGGGATCTAAACCAGGTTTTGACTTCTCCAGTAAGACTTTGGACAAATATTCTCATTCTTACATCATGAGCATCTATTTCATAAATTTCAAAATAATTGGTCATCTTTTTAGTATGCTGTTGTACAGTGTAGGTACCAGAACCATTGAAAGGAGTAATTTTACTTTGGTAGTCTTGGGGCATAGCCCTTAGATTGGCTGGTAATAGCAAAGGAGCATACATGTTTGCCATTGCAGGAGGTAGTGATGAAATAACAGGTGAAGTTAGTCTATGATTAGTGGATGGAGGAGTAGAAGGGGTATTTTGAGGTTGAGATGTTTGAGGAAATGTTGTTGAAATTGGAGAGGCTGAAGTAATCACATAAATATTTGATGTTCCTTCAGAGCTAAGCTCAGATTGTATGGAATTTCGCAAATTTTTATCAAGATGTGAAGTAACAATTCAAATTGTAAATATTAAATAAATACTAGGTCTGGAACCAAATTGGACAACTCAGATTAAGAAAAATTTATAAATAAAGAGGTTTCAAATTGCTCGTCAAAAGGTTCGTCCTCAAGGTAAATCCACTTCACAGGACAGGATATTGATCTATAGAGAGGTTGAGAGCTACTAGAGTTTTCTTGACTCTCTTTTCTCCTAATAATCATGGAGATTAGATTCGGATTTTCAAACACAGGTGGGGGATTTGGATCAAGATTAGCCCTGGTGTAATGAGTCCTTTCTGAAGCCAGTTTTCTAGGTGATATTTTTTGGTTTTTTGTCTAAATGGAATGAGCAATAAAACTTCTACAATCTCTTTAAGAGGTTTAAGATTTTGGATTTAAAATTTCTTAAAGATTTATTTGACTAGAGGAACTGATCAAATGTTTGAAACCGAATGTTCAGTTCATAAACTAAACTGGAGATAGACTGAAGCATCATTTATTTACTTATGCAATTTCAGAGCAAAAGTAGTTCAAAGGCTACCTGGCTAACTTCAGACTCCGTCTGTAGTTTATAAAGTAAACAATAGTAACAATAAAATTATTCAGTTCCCGAGTGGAGTCGCCACTATGTTATCACTCAAATTATCCTTGTAGTTGTTGGAAGAGGAAAATGGTCCGAGGTAACCACAAACCAACTTTTAGGTACAGAATCTAGCCAATCTGTACCCAAAGAGGGCTCTCTCTGTAAGATTTAGCTTGGTTTTGAAAGATATTAGGCTAGTTATGAATGTCCAGGGATTTTGATTGAAATTGGGTGATGAAATTCTATAGCAGAGGGTAAGACTAAGTAATTTAGTCCATTTGGCTAATGGAGTCAAAGAAGATGGCTTAACTGGATTTAGTTTCTTAACAAGGGATGGTTTCACAGGGCAAGGTAATCAAATAAGGAACAATTAAAGATCTTAAATAAATGGAATGGAGTCGAAATGGGTGAAGGGCACTTAAGAATCCTTCAATATTTTCGAAAGAGGGAAACTGAATGACTATTAACAAAGATAAATTAAGATTTCTTTATCAAATAATCAGAATGGAGAAAATAGAAAACAAGAGCAATTAATAATTCACTGTTTAAACTAGTTTAGAAGAAAACATTAAGAACAACAACAATTGAAAATAGATTGCACTTAAGCACTTTATGAATTATTCCTTTTCGTTAATCATTCATATATGAAACATAAATGGTATAGTAAATAAGTATAAACTTTAAAACATAAAAGATAGAGGACTTATTAATCCATTTTTTATTCAAGAATCCTGTGAAAAGTCCTTTGCATCAATTCTTGATCCAGCTAGCCATGCAAAAATTGTCCAACAACACTTTATTCCAAAGTAATCAATATTACAGCAAAATCTATGAATTTCACCCCCCATGAATACTCCAATTGAGGGAGTATTTATACAAAGAATTATAAAAAATATCTCCTAAAAAAATGAGATATAATCTAGGATGACTCATGGATATATTACAAGAAAATAGAGACAGATAGTCTCGTAGATAGGAGAAAGGATAATCGATGTTGTGTTGTTTCCTTCTTTTGAGAATGTGCTGGAGGCAGGCCCTATGATTGGGCTTGTTGTTGTCCTCTTTAGTAATTCTGTGCTGGCTGCTTTGTTTTACTGATAATATTTACCTGTACTGATACACTTTGACTTTTGTTCAATCTTTGTTTATCCTTTTTTATCATGTCTTACTGTAGTAAATAATCAAATTTCATGCAAGGATAATATTTACAAAAGTTCTAGCATCTCTTCCCACCATTTACCTTCCAGTATTCTGGTTATTTGCAACTTCCTCAGAGTTTCATCTGTCTTTGTATATCTAAAGAAAGTAGGCTAAATTGGGAATAAATGCTTTACCTCATGCTCAAGATAAAACAAATTTTCCAATCTGTTATGAAGAATTTTTCCTGTAGGCAATGTTGCTGTTGCTGATGAACTAGTTGAGGAGCTGGCCTGATTGTTAGCATGCTTGTTCAATTTATCAACATATTTTTCCAAGCTCATAAGTTTATCCTCTGAAATTAAAGGACTTGGCAATACTTTACTCTACAAAATATTGAATCTCTCTGTAAAGGAATTGACTTCTTCCTGCATATCAGAGCATCTTCTGTCTAGATTCTGCATCAGATTTCTTTTAGTAAAAACTCTTTTAATCTCCAAAATTGTTTCTCTCGATACGTCTTGGATGCCGAAAGTTCTTTCACGTTGATATACTGTTCTTAGTGTTCAAAAAGTGTGTAAAGTTCCATTGGCTTCTTCCGTGCATGTTCCCTAATTCTCTCTTGTGCACAGAATCTCTTCCAGTAGCTAATTTAACCAAATAATTGTCGCTCCTACGTTAATACTGAATTGATGGCCAAACATCTTCTATTGATCGAATGATGTTGGTCCCATTTCTTTGATTTCTCCCAAAGGTTTCGCCAATGTGAGATCCCTTTCTAATGCTCTCACCAATTTTTCTAATCCGCTGATCTCTCTCTCGTACGCAACACTTGTCTTCGAGAGATCGCATATTTTTGTTCTAAAGTGGTCAATTGTGCCTTTTTCTCTCCGGGAGCTATATCACTTGAAGTTTCAAATTTCCTCCATAGATTTTATTAATTCTTCGGTGCTTAAATCGAGTGTTGGCTCTGTGATAGTTTTGTTGGCTAACCTCGTTGTTGTTGTACCTATAATTACTACTGCCTTTGTAGAAGAGTACAGAGTGTTTGCCTCCGCTTGTCCTTTAATGCATTTTCAAAGTTATTTTTAAGTCTCATTTAGCTTGCTCATTCAGATTTCAAAAAGAAAATCCATCAATTCTTCTTCGCATTTTTGCTTTATAATTTCTGCGTCTGTGAATGTCTCTGAGGATGGTCACTTTTAGTCGTTTTTCTCAAGGCCGCAATGTCATCATCTTTCTCTTTCTTAATCAAGGCTTCTATACCCTTGACATGTTTGGGATTATGACCCAATCCAATAATTATTTCTTCCAAAGTCTTTATTCTCGTTGTCCTTGGCCCGGGAAGAGGATTTTTCAAGATGCAATTGAGGATTGGCAGTATTCTCCAAAGAATCTTGTAATTTTTGGGTCATCATCGGTTATCGGTAGAAAAGTAGAATAAATTATTTCTACCTATTTGTTTATGCAGCGCACCTGATCCAAAGGATGAATATCCTTTGCTATGACTTCAAAATTGGTCTCGATATAATCCAAGCAACCATTTGAGGTTGCTCGCACTTTGGGTTTAAGAAGTGACTCATTACCATTTTTACCCTACCGGGATGTCATGAGGTCGACATCAATCTTTGTTGATTTTTAGGAGCCATATTCAAATGTTGATTGTAGACTTGAAGTCTTAGTGGATCATATTTCTCGGCCTTTATATTTATAAATGTCCTTTTAATATCTCGAGGGCATCTTTCAGTGGTGGTTTGGAAGATGATACTTCTTCACTCTAACGCCTTTGCAGCCTATTTTCTCTCGTGAATTAGTGGATGTCCCATCGATTGTACATGTTTTACTGACTACCTAATTCTTCTCTCCTCCGACTTTATCATGGATTTCTTGGAACGTATCTCTGCTTCCGAAGAGGATTTAATTTTTTTCTTTTAACATCAGTTGTTACTCGAAGATCCACCGATAGGGGTAGACTTTGTATCTACATCTCTCGTCTTACCTTTTTCTCTTCGAATCAGCGAGTTTGCCAAAATTGAAATTTCAGCCACATTAATTTGAGTGGGGGAAATCCGTATGTATTTTTCTTGTTCCTTAGAAGTTTCAGAGTTGTTTTGTCATTGTGAATTTCTCTATAACTTGTATATCAGCCTCCTTTCTCTTTCCCTTTGGATGCTACGCATGGCACAATGCGCCGATTTCTTGCAGAATTTTTCTAAGAGTTTTACCGGTAGAAGAAGGACCGATTCCCCGAATACTTTACCCGTCCAAAGGAATCCAGTCAAGTATTTTCTCAAGATATGTTCATAACATTTTCAACACCGACTCGTTTCACTATGCTTGTTCTATCAACATCCCTTCCATCCATTCATTCATATCGGGCATATTTTTCAATTTCTCGACGTATGATGAAGGCGTGGTGACAATTTTCATCACTCCTATCACAAATAAAGCACGTTTGGGTCATAAGGCACCCGCAGAAACTTTTTTGCACTTTGAGATATTCTTCTAAGATTCTTTCACCTTCTTTTCGCATCCCTAGAATCGTTGCAAACAAAAGAGACCCTAATTGACTCTTAATTCTCGCTGAGCTTTTTCCTTTGCATTGAAAAAAATGGGATTATGTCCGAATATATCATATGTCTCGAAATATTCTAAGGAAAATAGCCTCATTAGGACATATTTTGGTAACTTGGAAAGGACATAGCTCACACCCATGTATTCTAATTTTTTGTATGATTTCGGTATAGGTACCAATCACCTATCCCTATATTTCTTTGAGAGTCTCGAGAATTTTCTTGATGTCACTATTGACCCTAGGAGGGGAGAATCCTGTTAATAAGGTGGTTGTAGGGTGCTGCAAATAGGTTAATGAAATCACTCGTAACCAGAATAAGGAGAATCGTAGTGAATTATGAGTGATCAGAGACCCGAGTTACGGACCTAGGATTTCCTTTGGCATCAAGTTTCTTGACATGGAAAGGGAAACTCTGCTGATTGATAGTAAAGCATGAGATGGTATAGTAACGAGAGGAATATTTGAACACTTTTTTCATCTTCCAATCTCGCCATGAGCGATCATGGATTTTATCGCATGAATGAAAGCAAAATCATATCTGACAAGAGTGAGGGGTTGTCCGAGGGATAGAAATTGACAACAATGCTAGGGTTAATTGATCAACATATTCACTAGTATTGAAACCCATTATATAAGACATCATAATCAAAATGAGGTCTACCCACATCGTTGAAAAAGGTATGTCCATAAGGAGGGCCTTTGGGATGATGTTACGGCAACATGAAAGTTTGGAAAAGGAGATTCAACTCTTTGCTCGATAAATTGGCCGATTTCTCAAAGTACGTCTCCCATGGAAAGGAGTCGAGCGACTGATCAGCCGAAATTGTAACATTTCGTTGATTGACCTAGGTGAATGATGGGAAAAAGGACGCAGTTTGACTCGAGGGACATGACTTCTCGACCGATTGGGATCATAATTGGCATAACAGCGTAATAGATTATCAGGAAAAATGTGGATTGAGGGGAGAAGAGATACATTGGAATATTGTGGATTCTCATAGTCCAAAAATGTCGAGCCATCTCGAGTGACGCTATCTCCGTGCGGTGGCAAAAAAATTTCGAAGAGGATTTTCACTTTGAGGAAGAGGTCTTTAATTTGGAAATCCCTATCCTGCGCGGGCATGCTAAATCTCCGTGAGGGCATCTCGTGTGACATTCAAAGCCACGGGAATTTTCCACTTCGGGTTCTTTGTGGATTCGTAAAATGGAATTTCGGTCTCGATGAAAAAAACGAGGGAACAATCACAAAGTTTCGAATAAAATTTGCAATTTTGGGGATCGAGGAATGAAATAAAGACAGCGATCTCGACCCTCGTTTCAATTTTCTTATGTGGAATTAAAACAAAAACCATGATTTTGCGTAGTTCGAGAGGAATTTGGGTAAATACACGTTTTCCTAGAAATGTAGCGATGGCGAAAAACGAGTGTTTGCGCTATGCGCGAATGAATTTTGGATTGCTCGGCTCGCCAATTTTCCTCGCCAGAGGTGGTCGACAATATCTACGACGCTGATTTTCGGAATTCGTTGTGCATGGGACACTGGTCACTCTGCTGTGGGATAGTGAAAAATGACGTGGGTTCATTTGTTTTGTTGCAAAGTCAAAGGTTGGTGGGTTTTTTATTGTTTTAATGGATGAGCGTCAGCATAGTATGATTGGTATGTCATGCAAGCGGTAGCCGGTATCTCATTGCAAAAATTTTGGGGACAGCGGTTTTCGCGGAGGGTGAGCGATTTCCATACAATATGCGACATGTGGCGCGCGACGCTCGTTCAAAAAAAGCCGCTTGTCCGCCGCGCGCTATCGTTCGGGATCTGGAGGCGCAACGATATGGAGGACAACGCGTTGATCACTTTGCGTCTGGTTGATCGAATGGTCTTCGGGAAAGGGGAGATGACGAGGAGCGATAATAGGGTGAGCAATGTAATTAAGTGTGAATTAATCGCATCGGGGGGAGTCCCCATTGGTGAGGTGTGTTTTTGATGCACCGTGAGTTAATTAACATGTTTTTTAATGTAGCGTAGGATAAGGGCTCATGATTTGATTTCATTAATCACTCATATTAAGGTTATATTTCAACCAAAGGCGGGATAATATACTAATCCGAATATTATTAAAATGATACGGGGAAAAAGGGGAATTTGTATAGGGATTTACGTAATAAAGTTAAAATTAATATGAAAAATGAATGGAAGCGCTAAGTATAAAAACATTTGGTTTATGTATTTAACTTAGCGCTTGCATGAATATGGTTTTTTGTGAAATATTGCTTAATTTTCCTAAGCAAATGGGGATTTTAATTAGGGAAAAGGTTTTTTGGATGTGAATGAATGATTTTGTGAATAAGTACTTAAGGCTTTTTTTCAATTATTGCCGTAGGGTCGGCTCCACGTCAAGGAAATGCCTCGAGCCTCTAATTTTCCAAATCGCCTTAGTACTTAGGGGGATTAGTGAAATTTTTAGAAAAATGAGAAGGGAGTTAATAATTTGACTTTGCTTTGCTAGCAGGGGTATTCAAACGGTGGTAGTGTCTCGCCTTTGCACTTGTGAGGAAAGTAAATATTTAACACATCTAGAGTCATTATCCATCGCTGTAATTCCGCAACAACATCTACCTACCCTAACTACTTTTGTCTCTACCATTTTTTTCTTCTTTATTAGCCGTGCACTTCAGGTAACTCGGCAAACGCTCATCACACTTTTTCTTTTACATGTGCACAATCTATCCCGGATTCTATCCTTATTACATCCAAGGGCTCCAAATTAAAGCTATCGAGGCTCCTTTTATTTGCTCTGCCTGTCTACTTATGTCCCAAGATTAAATAGTTTCGCGATCAGATTTTATTCTCTGTCTGTACGTACATAAAATCGAAAAATGAACTAGCCAAGCTTGCAGCCGTTTCCAGTTGTTCATAAATTGTGGCATAAGATACAAGTTCCACACAATTTGTTTGTTTACATAAGAGAAAAAGGTAGTGGCATTTTAGAATTTCACACTTTCCTTTGGCCTTTCTTTTGAGGTGGGGTTCATTTTCTTTTTATTTTTTTGGCCATTTAATTTATTCTTTTGCTACCCTTTGATCTCTTTAGGGTATACCCTCTTTACATTTTTTAAATTTTTGACTTTTTTAACACATATGGAAAAACTTTGCAACGAGGAAAAGGTATGAACATGTTACGCAGCCCTGTCAGAGTCAATCATGATATGTGACACCTATCGGTATAGGAGCATAACATAGGGAACAATATTCGAGGATGGGCAGGCAACTTGTCTTTCTCATCGATAAGAAGAAAAATTATATATTAACACAAGTTCTAGAAAAAGGCAGGCACCCTCCGAGGTCTACGCGGCCTCCTTACTCGATGGATGTTGTCTATTCCAGGTTCCACTTCGACGATGGATTTACTTTGCTTGGACTCATGGGGATGGGGGAGCCTATACGCAGCTTTCCGAAGGTCTTATGGGACTCCCAATATAAGAAGTAAAATGACTACATGTCCGATGCATTCATTACTGTTTTTATCGGCATTGTTTGGAGAATATCCCTTGTATGTCATATCGCCATCAAAACTATCACCGAGGTGGCACATTTATTCCCACATAGGTTAGGCCAGCATTCTGTTGGAGGTTTTGGCACCTTTAATCCTCCACATTTCCTCTTCCTAGGTTTGTCACAAAATAGATTTCTCACTACAATAGGTAATATACTAGATGACAAAAGGTTTCTCAAAGACATTGGAGAAAAGTGGAAAAAGAAGCCTTTGCCTAGCCTTCCCCTTTACTATTGGGCACACATGCCTTAGTGGAAAAAATTTAAGGAATTAGAAACATGGGGTGGAAAAATAAAGGGATTTGGGTTTGTACCACTAAAGCCACCAAACATGTGAGCCCAAATAGGATAATGGTGACTCACCGCAAAAGGGTCCATTTAAATTGGTCATGCCGGCCAGCACCATACATATGTTCATGAATATGAAGTTAGGAACTAGTATAATGTGGAAATAACGATTGGCCCAAATATGAGGAAATATGTGGCGAAGAGGAACATGACGAACATTCTCAATAGAATGTGAGCTTGCTGGAAAAAGTGCAGTAAGAAGAGGAAACAACCAATAGAAACATCGAAAGAAAAAAGAAAGAAAAAATGATCTAGATTTGTGTGGGAACACAATAAAATACATAAATAAACATAAAAAGTGGAGATTCGATATAAATAAAACTTCATTTCATTAATATCAAATAGCGAAAATATGCTCGATGATAGAATGGACATAAGCTAGCTAGAGGGCGACGGTAGCTTATCTCCGAGAAGAGATGTGACATGACTACATGCCTCCGAATTGTGTTACTACCAAAGAGACTCGAAGGCCCATTTATTATTGAGAAACAATGCAAAACCCTAAACATCCAAAAACATAACCCTAAGGATATGAAACACCAAACTATTGGCCCCGGTAGGGTAAATTGGTACCTCAATTTCTCGGGCTCGTAACTTTGGCATATGATTGTCGTTTTGACGCACACGATACCTTGTTAAAATGATCTATCGAAGGAATACAATTGTTAAAATAAATGTCAATTTGAATACGTGACATTTTTCACTCGGAAAACAATTTTCCACGTCGTTTAGGCGTCAAAACAACTCTCTAAAAATTTAGGACCCATTCCAACAATATTAAATTTTGCTACAATTACGACTCGGGAAAATTTGAAAGAAAAAATGGTGGGGTCCAAATGGAGACTAGGAAAGTGGCTACCAATATCCACTCCGGATAATTCCTCCCCCTTAGGAAGCAATGGTCCCCAATGCCATTGAGTTCTTCCATGAAGATGAGGAAACTTGTGTTGAATCGAGACCCTTGTTAAGGAGTTGGCACCAGTCACGAGGAGCCCGATATAGTTGGATCCTTTGTCGTCGAGTGTTATTGATGTGTTTTTCCATGATATGGTCGATTATTACTTGTTCCATGTAGTACGGGTTTATCTCTCGACGGTGTGATTTTTTATACAATGTCGATGTGTCTAGTAATGGTGGAAAGTATGGCCGAAGGCAATCCACGTGAAAACTCGATGCCTGACCAAGGAATGGGGGAATGGCGAGCTCAAAGTCATTGCCTCACAGAATTTTATTATGGTGTAAGGCCCATGTCATATTAGTATGAGCTTTTTATGAGCTCGAGTAGAATGTTCTTTCTACACATGCAATCAAAATTTGTCGGCCCACATGGAACTTGTGTGGCACCCAATGTTAATCATGTATTTTCTCGTACTTAGAATTGGATTCCTACGAGATGTTATGGACCTACTAGCGGACGTGATAGATGCATCTCAATAAATCTGGTTGCTTTATTCACACAGATAGTGCATGTGAGGAGCTTGGCTGATGTGCCACTTCTCACGCAACAAATCTTGGTTTTTCACCCTTGATTTCATCATTCTCTAGTAACATAACGTGAGTATATCAGCCCATTAGGAATCAACGCACTGTGGTTAGACCAATGGAATGCTTGATGTAAGTGTAAAGGAACGCGGTGAGGGATAAAAATTTCCTTGTGTTCCTCCACGAATGTCCTCACATATGACACTACTCTTTGCCCAGGGTAGCCCCGTTTGGAGGTTGCCTGGCCACAATATTTCAGGCCTGCCCTATGGGTGGAAATCGTAGTGATCCATGGTTTTGGATGTAATCTTAATACATTTTATTTCAAGGAGTCACTAAAAGAGATGAGAAAAGAGTGTGGTGACCACCTCCGTTATCTTTGTACAACTTACTTTCTCAAAAGTAATAATAGAATGAGGGCCTGAGACTCATGCACTGACATATCTCTTCCACAGAGTATGTGTTTGCCTAATAATACATCGGACACATCATGAGGGCTGTCGGACGATCAATACGCAACCGGGCCGACGATGTTTGTAGGCATAAATATTGGCTAACACTAAGATCTGTTCCTCGAGGAAGCCACCCGATGGTATACAAATACGGGTGTGCTATTTTCGGTAGGCAAAAGCTGCTTCAAGACCTTAGCTTTAATGAGGTTCTTCCGGCTTCCATTATAGACAAGGAATTGCGGTGTAGAACCTTTCACCTACATATGGGAGCTGAACGTGAGGTGCTCCCCTCCTGTGGATCCTCCGGATCACTCCCTCCGCTGAGCTTCGGTGGTGATAATAGTGGCACTATGTTCTGCATCAATGATGTGCTTCCCTTTTTTACTTCCCATTTTCCACTTTGACTTAGAATCAAAACATGCATCTCATTCGGATGCCTTCAGCTCTCGACCAACAATGACTATTTGGAACAACACTCGCTTGTGTTGTGACTAGAGTTGTTATGAAATTCCCACCACTTCCGCATGTCCTTATTTGGATTTGTGGTGTTGATCATGAGTCACTCCTCCTTTGGCATCTCCAAAGCTGCAATTCAACGCACGCCTACTCACTAGCTTCAGGTGCGCATCCAAAGTATCACTTCTTTTGTTTAAATTTCTACCTCGAAATTAGTAGGATATTGATGTGTCGTGCTAAGAGAGGTAATGTTGAGGAACTCCGTTCATTTTGAATGTATCTATGCAAACAACTATGATACTTGAGCACCAAATTATGTCTCTCAATCTTTCATACCCAAATTTGTGCGTAAGGGTATGGGACAAATTACCGCTCGTGCACATATTGGTCCCGCCTGGCACGCCGCAACGTGGTCCACTGGATGTACTCGTCCTCACATAGCTCCACATGGGGTAATATTATTCCTTTATGCCATCTTAGAATTAATTCCAAGTGGGTGCGACTAAGTAACAAAGAGGGTTATCTCTCATCCTTTCTGCTCACGAGTGGGTTTCCACGATTTTTTGGGCACGGGACGACTTTAAGGAGTGAAAAATTAATCTTTTCTCGCGAGAGATCATGGCTCGAGAAATACCCCTTCGAGAAATTTCAACCATCTATCTATGATCATGTATACATCTATATGGACTTCGAACATGAGGAATTTCAAAATTGACTTGTACTCTTGAAAGGAGTGTCAGCCTCTAGCGTGGTCGCCTAGATGAAGATGCACTTATCGGTGGGTCATCGTCGAAGGATCCGGGGAAAATGTATCCATCATCATGTTCCTTTGTTTTCAGGAGGGCCTCCTAGAGCAATATTTTAATAGGATCTACTTGCTCCCTTATCTTTATTTTCTTCCCACATGGGTGGCCGATTTGTTTGCGAGGTTGATCTTACAAAGGTTCTACCAAGATTGGGCCCTAATTCCTTATACCCCGACCTGCAAGCTGGGGACCCGCATGAGAAGGATCAAGAAAGAGAAGACCGCTAAATACGCACTAATGTATGTCATGTAGGACCATGATAAAATATAGAAATAAACATAAACGCAAACGTACAGAGCAGAAATAAAACTTCATTTCATTAATATCAAATAAATTAAATATTCTTATAGGCAAGGAATGGACATAAACTAGTTAGAGCAATTGTACCTTATCTCCGAGAAGAGATGTGATGGATACATGCCTCGCGAAATATGTTACAATGAAGCTAGAAGGAATATTTATTATGTAGAAAGCAATGGAAAACCATAAACATCCAAAAATCTAACCTTAGGAGATGAAAAAAACAAATTATGGGCCCCGATTGAGGCTAAATTGCACTTTGTCAATTTTCGCGGTTGTAAAATGGCATACTGATTTTCATTTTGACGTACACGATACCTCACTAGAAATATATAGCCGAGGAATAAAACTGGCAGAAAATGATTTTTGAGTTAAAGTGAGATAATTGTTGCTTTGAGGTGATTTTCCAAAAAATGTTGTTGGGCCTCAAAACGGCACCGAAGTTCGGGGGCCCGAAAAACTGCCAAAAATAGTAAATTGTGACTACAATTAAGGAAAAATGGAAAAATGAAAGAAAAAAATGGTTGTTCCAGTGGGAGACTGGCCAAGTGGCCACCAATATCAACCTAGATCAAAAAGGGTAATGCCAGTGCGCGGTGGCCCTAGCATCCAAGGAGGGGAAGAAGATGATGATACCTTAGAACAAAGAAATGGATCTCACCTCGAGAAAATAAATAACTCGAAAAGGAAAAGGGAAGAAGAGGCTCAAGAAGTACGTAGGGATCAAGAAGACCCTGCGATAGCGAGGCGGACAGGCACATGAGCGGAGGAAGAAGCATACGAGAAGAAGAAGAGGAGAAAAGGAAATCATGTTATGAACAACACCAGGCAACAAAGAAGAAGATTCGAGGAAGAAATAAGAAGAAGAATAAAGAGAGAGGTAAGAAAAATATCATGAAGAAGAAAGAAGAAGAAATAATATGGAGGATCCGGAAGAATAGAAGAGTAATAAGTGATAATCGCAGGTAGAAGAAGGCGAAAGATGAGGAAAAGAGAAAACAAGAAAAAAATCAGAAACAAGTAAGAATAAGAACAACAAGGAAAGGAAAAGCGAGAAGCGAGAGACAAAAAGGAAAGAACAATAAGACAAATGGCAACAAGAAAGGAGACTGGGAGAGAATCTTCGAGAGGCCTCGAGAAGGAATCAACATCTCGATTAACGAGGTAGAGATATCTCCCGTGGGACATTTCCCCCACACACATCACGGAGGACACCTTCTCGAGGTGCTGCGGGACTTGGATGAGGAGTCGAGGGATGAAGTAGTAGAGCTTGACCAATCTCACTTTTTAGCAAGAGTCATAAAATTATGCGAGAGAGAGATTTATGCTTTCAGAGAACCCAATTGAACCTTTATCTATGTCTATCAAACAAAAAAATTGTCTTGGATACTATAGTGAACGAGATAATCGCTCTCAGTAGGGGACCTAACTTTTATGACTTCTGCTGAGTTAAGTGTTGGAAGGATGAGTGAGAAGATCAAAGAAATATCCAAGAAAAAACTACATGCATCAGCAGCAAAGGGTTTTCTGCAGGATGAGGGAGGAGAAAAAGGAGATTGGAAGAAAGAAAAATGCAATCCTTCGCCTGGCCCACTCAAATATGAAGGAGTTACGCCCTCGATCAAAGCGAGAAGGGCGAGATCTTGGAAGGATATAGATTTTTTGCGAGGAGACATAATGAAGTTACCTCAAACGGTAGGTCCCATTCTCGATATGAAATCCGATACAAGAGGGAGATATTCCGTGACTCAAAGAGGTTGTCTGCAAATTTGGATAACATTCATGAATGGACCAAAAAGTATCCTAAAGCACCAACGAATATTTCTTAAAGGAAGGATTGGATCGCTAGTCGAGGAATGATAAAGCTTAGTTGTGCATGAAGATCTAGTCGTGAGATAAGTTACTCGAAGAGAGAAGATAAGGAGTTATGGCTACATATAATCATGTTCTCTGGCTAGGTCGAGAGCCGAGTAGGGGAGGTTCATAGTGCCCTTATGTTGGAGTAGTGGGACCATCCAAAATCCGGGAAAAGGGACTACAAAATATTCTAGCGTTTCGATTCCAAGTCAATATATCCTCACATCTCATGTCAATTTCCAAAGTCAGAGAATTTTCACACGACATATGGTGGAACCAGATCGGAGTTACACAAAGCTAGCAACCTTCGGCAAACCGATTAAGGCCAAGCAAGGTTCTCTATTCCTAGATTCTTTCAGCCTGTCTGCTCGGATACAAAGAAGAGTAGCCACAACCAACCCCAATCGGAAGCTTACTACAGAGCTGTGGCAAGCTTACCTCGAGGAGACGACAACATACCCAAGCCCTAGATTTGCCTAAATTATTTTTTCATAGAATTAATTGCATTTCTGCTGCATAGCATAATAGAATAGATTAGAAAGAAGTCAGAATTCTAGAGATGCATGAGGAAGGAGAAAGGTCATATGGGATCTCAAGGGTCGTGGGTAGACCAACAAACACCCTTTGTTCTGTAAACGTGCCTCGGGGTGACTCTAGATAGGGATTTTTGTCTTTCAAATATTTTGGGAGATATATTATTTCTTTGGAGAACGGTATGAATTTTTCATGAATACAAGGAGTAATAGTCAATTTCGTCCCAATTTTAAACCTAGTGGAGAGCACTCTTCGTGGGCTGGTGCAATTGCCTATGTCGTCTTCTCGCAGGAATGAGAAAGCTTCTCCGAGCTATGTCACACTTTCTTCTCCTTGTATTCTTCTCAGATTGTTATGAGTTTTATCGCAACACATGGATGGTATGTGATGCTGCACTAACCTCAAGCTATGTTTATAAACTATTTTAATAATGTCATGTTATATTACTTTGCATTTGGTGCACTTGTTATGAATGGATTTCTTAGCTATCATGAACTCTTTCCCCCATTGTTAATTTTTTTACAATTATAAAGCGTGCCCTTATTAAAGGTTTTTCTAACTATAATTTTTTCGGGTCTTCATGCTTTGGAAAACTGTATTTCTATTTATAGTTTTCGATTTTACTAGGATTTCATCAATTGTTGACTTTTGTTTATCGAAGTTCATGGTTCCCTCACTTAGTACGTTTTCCCTCTCCGTACGAAGCTTAATCCAACCAAATTGATGAGTATCCGACCTCAGCATGCCGATGGAATCCTAAAAATGATGTAGAGTCTAATTGGGATTGTTCATTGGTGAGATCCTCTAATTGTTGTCGACGAAATTCATAGGCGCGTCACCGAGATCTGGTGCTAGAAGGAGGGACCGATGGCAAGAACCAACACACGCCCTCACCAAAAGAAATTCCCAACAAGTTAGTAATGCAAATTTTCCTACCTCTACTAAAACTCCCCTCCACATACATGCATGGGTCCACCTTTCCGAGATCTCCAACACGGCGACTCCCAAACACCGCCGGCCGAGGATGTTCTTGTATGAGGAGACACTCCTTTTGTATGAAGCTATGAATGACCATTTGAGGGCCTTGCAAGCCTTCTCTTCGATAGCTTTTTCGCGTATACCTCCAAGGCATTCCGACTACAGAAGCTCACTACCTAACCCCACACACTACTAACACTATAGCACTTGCTATCAATGTATCCTAGTAAATTTGGTAGCACACCTTGTTGGAATGATGTTGGAAGACTATGCGGATGTAGTCGACGCGCATCTCAATTGAATGTCATATAAATTCCCCAAAAATCGAAAGAGAGACGAGAGCGTGGTTACTAGGTTCGATAACCCAAACCAATAGGATAATGTTTAATGAAATAATAAACCTATTCCGGAAGAGAATGCCTCGAATTAACGATCCCCCACCTCGTGGAACCCTAAGGTTGTCTAAAGGAATATGGAATATGATGAGAACATTCGAAATATAGATAATTGTTAACACCTTGACCCTCGGAATGAATGAACATTTTGGTTCCAAAGGGAATTTTGGTATTCTTAGAAACATTTGTGAAACTTCGAGGGATCTAGAACATCTCAGTAGGTTCCTTGGGCCACATGACCACACCGATAAATTGGCGTCTTCGGTTAAGCATCTGGGTTGGGCATCTAAAGGTGAATGAAAAAGGTAACAATGACCCTAATATGTTCCATCTCTTCCCAAAGGCCTGACATCGGCTGCAGCCGTCGGCACGAGATCGCTCAAAGTACCCTCTCGGGCACTCGAGGTCGTATTGATGACATGCACTCGACATGCTAAGCAAAACACCTTCCAGAGTTTGACCTTGGAGTGAGAACATGATGAGTGAAGATCGTATGGTAATTTCTGCCTAGCTTTGAAAAATTATTAGAGTAAAATGTGATGATGTAGCATGAAGGTTGTTTTCCCACACCTTGCAGAAGCAAAGTTGCTACCTAGTATCACTCCTTACCCGTTTCTTCCATGTGAACATGGGAGGAGTTCCCACGGGACCTTTCTCAAGAAATTATCATGGGATAATACCCCTTCCATGCTCGCACGAGATCGAGCATGTTTAAATTCCATGGAGAAGGAGAGGAGTCACGGAAATTTAACCAATTGTTTTCCACTATTTTGAATAAGTTTCCTCACACAAATGTGGCCGCCAGATGATTGCATCATTGTAGAGCTATTACACAAGGCGGCCCGCTACTGCATGATATTGTTGTGTTTTTTAAAGGCGAAAGCAAGGAGCCACTCTAGTGGGCGAAAAGGGTCTGCCATGGTAGATCTCGCCATTGAAAAGTACATGCTGTCTATCGTTATACGACCATGATACTAGCGATGAGTCCAAATCCACGAAAAATAAGACTCAACCATCAACCGGAGAAAGATATAAGTAATATAAGAACTCCTTTATTTTTGAAAAGCATAGATAAATATTTGAAACAAGCTGAAAAATGAAATCTCGCGTTGAAAAATGGAAACGAGTGATGCCCGAAGTCGAAGTAACCACAGGCCACCCAAGCTCTTTTCCCGGAAGAACGATAATATCCTCACACGACCCTCTCAAAACGACACAATCTTCCACGCGAGGAGATTGGTGAAAGACAACTTCTACACTTTTCACCAAGCCTCCCCATTCGAAAATAATCTGTCTGCCGCGGATACACAACATGCGCTTCAACGTAGTTAATCAACTCCCTTCGGGGATCGGCGTGGGAGATTTTTTGCAAGATGTTGACGATTTTGAAGAAGAAAAACCACTCCCGTGAGACTAAGACACAGGATTTGGTCACCTTAGCCTTTGAATTCCAACGCGGGAAAGAGGTTCGCTTTTCCTAGAAGCTAACGTGGGCAATGTTCCCCCATATAAGCCACCAAAGACCTATAACCTTAGGAGTAAAGAGCCAATACCTAATTCCACACCGGAAGAAGAAAAGAAAGCATTGTTAAGAAGTATCCTCCCTCCTAAAACTCAAACCCTTCATTGACCCCTACCCCTACAGGAGTCATCACCCATAACCTAAAGGATACTTCAATGGCCGGAAAGGCTAACTTCTCCACTCCTAGGATACATATAAATTTATGCAATATCCTTCCTCTCCTCCAAATTCCCCGTAAGGCATCACTTCCTTAGACTTAGGGTATAATATTATTGAAGCAATGAAGAAGAATCGAGTCAAAATTTCACTTTACAAGCTCACCAAGATAGCTACACAATGAGAATTGATCATCAAATCCTTCTCCACTATGCTCCTTAGCTAACAACGATTCCTCCTCTTAAAATACATGCAATTCTTTGTAACCTCGGGTCACAGATCAACCTCCAATCCATAGTCAATATTGTTAACGATAATTTAAGAGGTTCAACACTCCTTCAAAATTTTCAATTTTAATGTGATAACTTCCTATTGAATTAGGTGCATCACCAATGTTATGCCCCTTATCTTTGTGCAAGAAGTCGAACATTAAAATGGAAAATATTGATGCTAGAATCATTTAAATGGATAGATCACTATGTCTACACCATCAACGAGTTGAATAATTTAATAATTATAATGTCCTTAGATTCTAGCGTGTACCCGTTGCATTGACATAGTCGTCGTTGACATTCCGCAGGCATATGACTCACTCGTTGAGTAGAGTGCCGGGAAAGAAAACTCTATGGCCATTTCCGCCACCGATTGGTCCCACCTATGGATCCCTTATAAGGTTAAAAATAATCATATCGAGAGTCAATAGTGAAACCTACATGGAATACATTGTTACGGATCTCAAAACACCCGCACCCTAACCTATCATTTTTTCTCAAGAAGTGTCGATGATGTGTTTCTTAGAGGCCAACTTTGGGTGCTATAAAACCTTTTCATCACCTATTGCACCCGACACCTAGTGGAACTCCTTCCTTATCCTCCAGCTAATGCTACCCAAACCATTTAGGGTAGATGTAAATATGTTTGGATTAGATATCACTTAAAAATACATTTTTGGACATTATATTATGATGGGTCCAAGACACAAGATGGAGCCTATGTCGGTTGTACCGATGGAACCCCCAAAAAATATGTTTTTAATTTATTGTAGGTTAGAGTTCCAATGTACTAACAACAAATCATGGTATGAGGCACTAATCCTTGGTCTCAAAAAATCTATTGATTTAAAGGTTGGAGTGCCCGAAGGTGATCGATGATTTAGAAATCATCATTAGATGGGTGTGTAATTAAATTCATTATCTATCACCACACTTGAAAAGGTATCAACAAGAGGTATGGTAGCTAATCTATTCTTCTAAATTTTTTGTATTGTAAATTCTATCCTTAGAATGAATAATGCTCCAACCGACACTTTAGATAATGCTAAAACTAGGTTTACAACATTAAGAGATGGTTTTTCTATTGAAATCTGTGTATAAACCCATTGTCCCCGATAATGTAACTAATCTACATGTTCTCAATGATGATCAATGGATCTTGACTTCATGTTGAACGTCGACATATTCAAGGATGATATAACCGAAGAAGAAGAGCATGAACAAGTTTTCAAAAAGGGAAGCAGATGAGCGCAAGGGTAATCCCATGTACAAAGGGGTTATAACACTAGAAAATATTTTTGAATTATAGAATCCGCTAACGGACGACCAAATAACAAGATACAAATCTCCACACTCTCACATGAGAAAATCAATCTTGGAACTAAAACTAATATGAAGATTATGAATCTTGGTAATGGATGAGTGCCCCAAGAAAAGAAATCATTTTTCAAACTTATTTAAGAAGTATTAGGATGTTTTTTTCCCGCACATATGATGACCTCATAACGTATGACACCAAGATTATTCAACATGTAATACTAATGAAAGAAGGGGTCAAATTGTTCCAACATAGAATTAAGAAAGGCGTGTCCCACCTTAGAGCCTCTTATCCAAAGGGAGTCAAATAGACTCCTAGATGAATGTATTATCTCTCAAATTTAGGCATTTTATGTGGGTCTCAAACATATTTCCCGTGTGGAAAAGTCTAGGTGAGATTTGGTTATGCGTCGACTTCGAAAATCTATACCGGGCTTCAGATAACTATCCTATTCCCTCTATGGAGCAGATTATTAAAACTATGAATTGTTCAAAGATGTTATCTCTGTTTGATGGCTTCTCCGGGTACAAACTCGTGTTCTAGTTTCCGGACCAGTACCATTTCAAGGCAACCTTAAAAATAAAATGGGCACCATTTTATTTTCGACACATGCCCTTCGGTCTAGTCAACCCCGGAGCAACCTTCCAAAGGGAAATGGAAATATCCTTCACTAGAGGACTTATGGGTCTCATTAGGGTCTTATAAATTATAGGATCTCAAGGTGATTGAGTATTTCATAATTGAAATTTCATATTATACATGATTTTCCATATTCAAATGATTTCCAAAAAATATTATGAAAAAAAGAAAAAGAAAAAGAGGGTATATTGAAAAATATATAAAGAAAAAAAGAGAAAAGAAAAAAGAAAGAAAAAACCCCAAAAAGAATAATACCGAAAGTGATGCAAATCAAAATTCCACTACGAATAGATTAGTTGGTTCAATCATACAGCCTAAGCATGATTGAAAAATTTTAATTTTTTGTTGATAGGTTAGAAAATAATGATTTTCCAAGCAGGCTTTAATCTTGGAAAAGTAGTAGTTAGGTAGAAATAAAAATTGACTTGACTTTTTAAACCGAGTTAATCGAAGGAATAAGTGATAGAGTAGGTTAGAGTTTTATATAAAAAAAGAGATTTGGGTCTCGTAAGATAAATGCACCCCGCAAAGAATGATGAAAAAGTGTTAGAATAGTGAAAGGGTAGGTAGAATGGATATCCGAAACATGAAATTTATCCCAAAGAATCATTTAAAGGATTTCATGTATTCTCATGTTATGAAGGGATACATTGAAAGTTTTGGGGATTAAGTTTATGTGGAATTTATTTGACATATCGTATTTCATATCCAAAGTCCCAAACCTTATATTCCACCCCAACATTTCAAATAATTTCTCGACCCCACCATCCACTCACCCATCACATCACCGTTAAAAACCCTTCCACCTTCCACTTCATCTCAACCCCCCACCATTACATCCGATGGCCCACAATCATTTTCACCCACCCCATCCTATGAAAGTTAACGTTGTGGGGGAGGGGTTTCAAAATTGGCGATTTCCTCCCCAAACCAGCCCATATGCTACCGCTCGGTCGCCGATCTTTACGCCCGCCCACACACAACTCCATTTTGCTTAGCGACCTACACCCCTTGCGAGAGGTGGTTTCCACCGTGATAAAACCATGCTCTTGACCATTAATCCCTCCCGCAACACTCGATGTTCCATGTCGCCATTCCCCGTCATATGTGCCCAATCACCTCCATCGCTTAAAGACCCATTAAATAATTAATTGTTTAAGCCATTACCCAACAAACCCTCACCATGTTAACGGAAACCCCCGCCACTCTACAAATCACACTTCTTCACTTGCTTCAAAGGTTACTATGTTTTCATGCATTCTATTGTTACAAGTGATCAAATTCAAGAGCTTTGCTAGCATCAAGTGAAAGGCGTAGAAAACTTTAAATTTTCTGTCGATCAAGAAAATTCCCTTTTTCTTTCTTCCCCTTTTTCTTCTAATCCCCTTATGTGCCCCCCGAAAAAACATAGTCGCTTTCTTTTACAGTGAGTAAATAATGCTCTCCAAAGAAGAAAAGAGCATAGAACCATTTAATCCAATGGTTCACCCTCATGTGGACCTTGACCATGTGGCCCTAGCCGACGTGAGATTTTATGATACATGGAACTCTTTGATAGTTTGATATTTTCATACCGTTGGTTATAGGATAAGCTCATTGATGAGGTCAATGATATAGGTTGTGGGGCACAAAAATACCATATTATATATTCCAAAAAATCCCAAAGTTTCCCCGAGTTTGTTAGAAAATGTCATGCCCGTTATGATATAAATAAGAGGGTCATTGTTGCTCCACGAGAGAAGTTATTTTTACCATTAGTGCCTAGTCCATCATGCAAATGATGCAAGCTCCTATTGTTGAAGAAACCACACCTTTTTCCTATGAAAACCATAGAGAATTGTAAGAGATAGTTGGATTTTGTTAGTAGATCCAAAACACTTTAATTATTCATGGCTGCATACACTCCATTGCCCAAGAAGAATCCTACATATCCATATTCCACATTCCCCGATAGGACTCAACACATAGTCACATCGTCCTTTTCTCACTCGCACAAGATACCATTCAGATCAGTGGATAGATGAAGGAATGATAGGTTTCTTGTCCATACTTTCATAAGATTCTAAGCCTTCCATTATGTTTAATTTGAGTCAATTCCTGCAGATGCCATTCATGACCAGCTTTTTCAAATTTCACGCAGAGGAAGTGTTTAAATACACTTCAGTCCTTATTTATATGTTTGTATATTTTCAGAAAAAAAAGTTCCATTTTACAATGAGAAACATTTAATGAAGATTCCACAACCTTAGTCTACCATATTTTGGACAACAATGCTAATGAAAGATCAGAAGGATTACATCTAAAAATATTTGTTGAATTAATTGCGAATCCAACCATGATATCCTCAACATTACAATGGAACCAAGGATTAGATGAAGACATTACAAAGATCATTCGTATGTCATATCAAGTCGAACTCAAGACTCAGGTACTTGTACCGAACTACACTAGAACTTATAATATGTGGGTGTGAGTTTCCCCCTTACAATCTTCCAAAGTTCCCTGCCCATGAGAATCTTTGCCCTAGAGTACATTAGGCAGATGATAAATGTAGATGAGGTACATTTTGTATCAGCTGTAATAAGTCTTAATTTGGGATCAAATCCTAAATTGGTCCTTTCATTTGCAATAGTAGAGCAGTAGGAGAGGAGGTTGACAAGATGTTGAAGGAGATGAAAGTTTTACACATAGTTTCAATTGGTATTATGACTGTTGAATCATCTCCTAAGAAGAGAGGTGGAAAATAAATCAGCTCCTTACATTCACACCCATAAGCGAGATTGAGCTATTCATGAACCGCGATAGAGTGGAAAAACAAAAACCTTGCAAGAGGCTAAATGATCGAAGTGGATATCGGTGGCCATCCACCTATTCCATTTGGACTCGCGCCATCAATTTCTTTTCGTTCTTCACTATCAACACAACTTACTATTTTTAGCAAGTTTTGGGGTCCTACACTCCTAGAGACATTTTGGGGATTTAATGATCTAGGTGGATATTGGTGGCCACCCACAGATTCCATTTGAACCCCCACCATCAGTTCTTTCAGTTTCTTTTGCAAGTTTCAACACAAATTACTATTTTTAGTAGTTTTTTGGGTCCTGAACTTCTGAGTCATTTTGAGGCCCTAAACGATGTATTTTGGGAAAATCTGGGAGCAACATGGGTCCATGGATCAAGGTTTATCACACTAAAAGTTGTAATACTTGAATATATCTTTCTAACGAGCTATTGAGCACATCAAATGAAGATCGGATGCCAAAGTTACGTCCTCGGGAAGTTGAAACACTAAATTTACCCAAATGGGCCCCACATTTTAGATAGCTTCATCTCTTAGAGTTAGTTTTTTTGGACATTTTCAGTTTTTACATTTTTTCTAAAAAATAAATAGGCCTTCGAGCCTCATTGTAACACTGTGAGAGGCATGTAGCCCTCACATCTCTTTTGAGGGATATGCTACTAGTGCCCTCGCCTGCTCATTTCCATTATTCCATTAAGCATGTTTCACTCATTTGTTTTGTAACACATTTCAGAGGCCTGTATTCACCACATCTCTTCTTAGAGATAAGCCTACCAACTGCCCTAACTATTTTCTTACATTATGTATGTAAGCATATTTCGTAATTTGTTATTAATAAAGGAAGAATTTAGTTTCCACATGCATCTCTACGTTTATGGTTATGTGTATTTTCTGCATTCCCCGCATAAAATATGGATCACCGAAAGAGTAGGTGATTTCATCTTCAAGTATACTGCACCCGACTCGAGAAGAAAATCACAATACAAAAAAACAAACAAGATGAAGGAAAAGAGAAAGAGAAAGAGAAATAGGAGAAAGGCCAAGAGATGATCAATCTACTATCTGAGACTCGATGCATCTAGCGAGGGGAGTTAAAAAATGAAATATAGAAAGAGAGAAAAAATCATATGGACATATATCAAATCAAAGGAAATAAAGGAGTAGACAATTGTAACTATTAGGGATTCTCCTAGTTCTTCTCCACCAGTGGCCAAATTGTATTTTCTCTTAGCTACAATTCCATTTCAAAGCAGAAAGCTTCCAAGAACCTACATCTACCTGCTCTACAGAGAAAAGGAGAAAACAATATATGACACCTTCAGGGAGATCAAGAGGAAAAATGAAATATTGAAGATGAGCACCTACAACCAATTTTGGAAGAAGACCACCAGTTCCTCAAAGTAGGTTTTCGTACACCTTCAATTTAGAGAAGGGAAAAATTTCTATAGTTTTCTTAGAAGGCTGAGATTCTCAACCAAAAGTCTATCGCACTCTTAAGCATACATGTTTTGAGTTGATATCGTGATATCCACCCAATATATTAGATGGATATGCACAAGAATATCTGAGAAATGATCTCATCTACACTAACTAGCACCGTAATGAGTTTGTCTAAATTGTAGGTATCACCGGTAATATTAAATCGCAAATCAATATGGAGAAGATTTCTTCTCTTTGCAAAAGGATACCAGAATTAACTCCTTGGAGGATTTAGTTGTAAAGATTCGATATGATCCAAAAAATGTAGAGGTAGTAGAGGAGATCTTGAAAAAGAAAAATGAGAAACATTGTAACCCTAAGAAAGCAACTTAAATTGTCAACTACTCGAAGACCCTATAAACACAGGATATGGAGGAAAATGAAGCACAAAAATCAGAGATGATGAAGTTGATAATGGAACAATCAAGACAACCGAAGTAGATGGAACCATAAATGGAGAAATTGTTCAAGGAGAAGGAAAAACGGCAGAGATGGCCATTATTCCTTTGGAGGTTGTTCCTATTGCAGCTCATCTCTACAAATAAATCAACAACTACATGTGTACATACGGTGGTATAGAATAGCTTTGGCTAAAGCCATGGTGAAATATCTCCATCCAAACAAAGGATATTAAAAAAGCTTGAAGCCCAAATTAATGCCTTGAAGGATCAAAAGGTAAGGTCCGATAATGTACATGAACTAGAAACACAAAGAGCCCACAAAAAGATTGAAATATTGATAAAGGCAGAGAGCAAAGCTTTCATTGGTCACACCATTGGAATGGAAAAGAGATCATTTGGACATTTATAACGATTCTATGAATGAAATATGGCCTTCTATTCAAATCATATTTGAACAGAAAGAGCTAATTGAAAATTTAAATGATGCCATAGCTAAAGCAACCAAGGGGCTTGGGGACATGCCCGAGAGAACAAATAATATCATCAAGCTTCTAAATTCAAAGAGCAGGTATGAATTGGAATAACTTGGAGTTGAGGACAAAACATCAACAATTTTAGAGGTCAAGAAGGTGCTCACCAAGAAAAGCTTGCTACACAATTGGAAGAAAAGTGCCACAATGTAGAAGTTGGTGTCGTGTAGAGATTTTTTATGCACTGAGCCACTAACCAAAAGAGGGTTACCTTCATTGTTTGTGATCAATGATAAGCTTACTACAAGGCAAGACTATGTGAAGAAGTTTGAAATACATTGCTAAGGATACAACAAAGTTTGCAATTCTAAAAGAGCAATGACGTGAAGAGATTTCCTTGAAGCCATGAGCAACACTATATTCATTCAACATGAAATTAAACACATTTTTGTGTTGAGGCCAACTTTAGATTCACAGTAAACATATGAGATATATCGAAAATTTATCAAGATAAAGATTCCTAATGAGCGATAGCAGTGGGAAAAGTTGTGTGAATACCAAGAAGGGTGAAGACGAGTGTATTAGCTAGATTAGCACCTCAGCGTATCATCATATCATCAAAATATACCAAAGCACAATGACATATCGAATCAAGAAGCACCACCCTTCTAAATAATAGGTCCATATGTCAAAGTTATTTCATCATGTCCACTTCTGTGGTCACACTAGTCAATTTTTTTCTTATTATTGTAATTAATAACAAATTTCCTAGTAGATATGCCAATCATTATATATTTTAGTTAAATACTATACCTTTACGAGTATCAAGGGTTGGACCCCGGATTATAAGACTATGCTATCGGAGCATTGTATTTTTCTTTAGTTAGAGCATAAATAAAAAAGTCCCTTTTCAGGATTCTTGAGCTATGTTTATCTGGTGATGTTATTTCTTTGCCGTGTTTAATGTTTTCCATTGATTTTTTCTCTATACATTATTTAAATTTGATTGTAGCGATAAATCAAGATTAAGATTTGTCTGTTAGGGCACCTTTTTCGCTATATTTACAATATAAATGTTTTTGTTCTAAAGTCTAGGTTAAGGAATTCTTAATTTCTTTCTAACCATTACCGAATTCACTATTTATTTCATCTCATAATTCATTATGTTTTAAGATCGAGTAAATGTAGTTATCTTGCCATGTGAATGCTCTTGAAAATTTGAGGCAATAACCCAACTCCGTTATGACTCCATAGCCCAATGGAATAAGTCTAAACAAGATCTACTAATCCAAAAAAATCAATCAAAAAAGCACTTCCTAAAATCATTATAACTAGCCTAATATTAGATTCATAAACAAAGCTAAATCTAAAATAGAGATCCCCCTTGATTCTAGGAAGGCTAGATCCTAGTCTCCAAAGTGGTTTTGATGTTGTCCTATATAATTATTCTTTCCAATATTAAAATTATAGAATGATAACATAGTGGTGACCATATTGGGGATCTTACTCAAGAACTAGACATTTCATTTGAATTCAAAAACCCATTAGTTGAATGATAAAAGTATTTTATAAGATTGGTTTTACTTCAGCTTTTTGAAAACAATCAGTTTATCAATGTTTTAGATCTGAATTATGGCTCCAAAAATAATTTCTACTAGATCCTATCCCGATCCAAATACCCCTACTATAGTTGACAATCTTGAGAAAATTTTAAGAAAATATCCTAGAACCGAAAGTCAAACAAGTAGCAAACTCCTTCACAAAGAAAATTCCCTCCCCGAGAAAACGTTTTCACTTTACAAGACATCTAGTTTGATTTACACTTTCAACAAGGTTTATTCGTAGACTAAATATGTGAATTGGATAGACCATACAGGTATTTGATCCATCTATTTTGCAACAAATTCCAGTGAGGGAAGCTTTATTCACAAATTCAATTTCATCTTCAACTTCTCCCAATATTTTGAGACTCTCCAAAGATTTGAGTCACGAATTTTACCCTCAAGCATTCATGATGACTACATTCAATGAACTGTAAAAACTAATGTCATTTACTATAGCAACTTCTTCTATTACCTCTTAGACTGCACATATTAAGCTATCTAGTGCTACTACTTCTATAATCCACACCACTTCTTTTATCCTTCCTTATAAGAGTACCCAAACCTCCACACATACATCTCCTCCCATCATCCATCCTACTTCATCCACTCTTCACCTTCCTCCACTACCTCCACCAATCATGGTAGCCAAATATGCTCCATTGGTGTTTCAACACCATTTGTAGCTATGCCACGAGGATTACCAATCTAAATTTACATTATTCGATGGAATTGGTCCTATAACCGCCCAACAACATGTTGAAAAAATGAATGACTGTTTTTACCTTCAAGGAGGTTGATGAAGAAAGCATTAAGTTAAGGATGTTAACTCATAGTGTTAGTGGAGAAGTTAGAAAAATGTTTCAAAGCATTACCTGCAGAAACAATATCAATGACATCCATGCATTTGCATGAAACATTACTCAATCAGTGGGAAGTAAAAAAATAACTCCTCTTTAAATTTCATCCGAGAATGAAAATAGTAGAAGGGACCCAGCTGAAAGTGTTCATGATTATTGCAATTCAGATTAAACAGTCTTATACAATGCAATACACTGGTCATATAAAACCACCAAAAGGTTTAGCCTTGGTTAAATTCCTAGATGGTTTTGAACCAGAAATTTCTTATTAGTTAAGGGAAAGAAACTAGCCTACATTAGAGTAAATGTAGAGGAATGCAGTGAGTGTAGAAACCAACTTGTTAGCAAAAAAGAGCTAGAATGAGAACTAAAAGAAGAGTTACTATAAGTGAAGAACCTAAACTTCTACATATGATGCTAAAATTCACTCGTTAGCTAGAAGTATGGAGATAATGATGGACATGATTAACCTAAATGAAATCAATATTCCTAGGGAAAATCAACCAGCTTCCTCAAAACATAAATCAAAATTCTAGAAGAAAACCCTCCTCGAGATAAGATAGAGAGAGCAAAGAGGTCCCGATAAAAAAAGCAGTCTCCATTCCAAGAGAATTATACTAATGAGGATGAAGGAGTAGCTAAGGAAGTAGAAGAAAACCAGATAAATTTGATGGGAATTAATGAAGATAAATCTATTTTTTCTCACTCAAGAAGAACAAGAATTACTTTCATTAACTCAAAGAGAGTTAGAATCAAGAATCCGATGATTCAAAACAAGGATTTGAGAATGCTATCATGGAAGTTCAAAAACAGTATAACCTTAGAAGAAAGAAAAAATATAATAATTTCAATAAAAATGATTTTGAAAACTTCGCCAAAAAAATGTCTCTAAACCCGATCTCAACAAGACAACGGAAAAATTCAAATAAAAGTGGAAAACAATTTAGAAAACAAGAGCACATTAAAAAATTACTAGGAGATCAGTGGATAACTCTACCAAAATTTCTCAAAATGATATCCTTAGTGACAAGTCAAAAAACCGAACTCGCAAAAAATTAGTGGTCGAAAGAACTGATTTCTCAAATCGCTCAAAATTCAAACACCATTAAAACATTAAGAATGAACATGCGAAACTAAAATTTCTATTCCTCTCACCTAATTGATAAACAAGAATGTGTATAGGTCTTAGGTCCTAAAGGTACTAAACGTAGTGAAAATTACCGATACTCGTTAATTCCAAATGATGATCATCCCGAACTCTTGTTTGGACTAGAATTTTATGGTAAACCCCAAGAAGGAGGGTGTCCCTCCATTCTATGTCGAGCCTTGATGATCATGAAAATTTTTTTCCATAACCCCATGTTGGATTCAGGGTGCATCACATAATATTGTTCCAAAGGCTATTATGGAGAATCTCGCATTGAAATTACTATACCCTACAAAGATTTGTACTCATTTGATTCTAGCAAAGTTAGATATCTAGGTCTTATCAAAGATCTTTGTGTCACTTTAACTCGCATGCTAGTAAAAAGTCTAGTGATGGATATAGTAGTAGCTGACTATCCGTCCTAAGTATAGGATGCTTTTATCATGTTCAGAGATAAAAATTTCAAGGGACCCTTCAAATGAATATGACTTATGCCACAATACTGGTGTTTGGTCAACCAAGAAGACTATATAGGGAAACTTTAAATGAAGTAAATGGTGAGTAGTCAAGAAAAACCACACAACTATCCTCTGTGATTCTCCGTCCATACCGAACTTGACTCCTTCATTCTTTATAATGATGGAGACATTGATACACATGTTACCCATGCAGAAAATGATCTTCATGAAAAAAATGACAATCAAATACAACCGTAGAACAAGAACCTAAAAATGAACCTCTTTGGAATATGATTTTCGATGGCTCATGTGGAAAAGTAGGCTCGTGATCAGGTATTTGGGTATATAATGCAAGGAACAATCATGCACAAGGTCACTCCTACAAACTCAATTTTTTGTGCACCAACAATATAGAAGAATATGAATCTTTTCTCTTAGGATTACAATTGCTGAAAATATTAGGAGCTAAGAGGACTTACGTCCATGGTTATTTTGAATTAGTCATAAAAAAAAATAAAGGAAAATATGTCGCAAAACATCCTAGGTTGAGAGCATACATAAATGTTTGTACTTGATTTCTTAAAAACATTTGAAGAGTATGATCTAGCGTTCTATGCCGAGAAATCAGAATTTCCTGGCAAATGGTTTGTATTTTTCAACAAGCACATGTCAATTGCCTCACCTGATACACAAGAGAGGTTAAAAATCATCCATCCGTGCAAGATAACATGAGATATTGGCAAGTATTCGATAATGACAAAAAAAATGGAGTGTTTCTTACAGTCTAAAGGATGAATTTGAGGATAGCAATATAGACTTAGATTGTGAAGAAGACAATCATTCTGATGTACAAATTAGTGTAGATAAACAATCTACTATTTCTGATGTAAATATTTCATCAAATAAAATTGTTCGTAAAACAAAAATACATAAACACCCATAAAAAGAGGAATTCAAAGTACTTAAACTTAAGGATAATATCCCGCCTTTAGAGGAATTTTTTGTTTCTGAAGAATAGTTTGAATTTAATGACGTGGCCAAGAAACCAAAAAAATGGAACCAATAGGGACAAACATTGAAGAGTGTGAACATAGGCAATAAAAAACCCAAAAATGATAAAACTGTAAAAATCGTTGCCTATAGTTACAAAACAAAGGTATATGACTCTTTCGTTTAAGGAATTCATAGATGTATTTTCTTGGAGCTATGAGGGACCCGAAAGCTTATGATACTAGCATTATACAACACAAAAATTCCAATCAAGGAGGCTCAAAAGCTCTTTTAAACAAAATTTGTGTAGGATAAATCCTATCTTAATACCCTTGGTTGAGAAAAGAAATTAAGAAAATATATGAGGACAAAATCATAGTTCCACTTAGATATTCTACATGGGTATCTAACATTGTTCCTACAAGAAAGAAAATAGGTGAAATCATACTTTGCATTGAGGGTGAAAATGTGAAGTTGGGTTACACTTTTGCCCTTTTTTTGAGAAAAAACTTTCATTTTTTTTCACTTCTTCAACTTTCTCGCAAACTATAACAATTTTTTTTGTTTAGAATTTCATTTTTGGGATTAAAATAAAAGTTGTCAAAAAAATTTGTTAGCTTTATGTTACTTATTTTTTGGAATTTTTTTTATGCACATTTGATATGTCAACTTAGCATTTTTTTTGTGTGTGTTTTTTAACAATCAAAGGATTCATAAGAAGTCATGTTAATGCACAATGTTGTATTCTTTGAAAATTTATGTTTTTGAGAAAACAAATGTGTTACAACAATCTAGATAGATTCTATTTCGAGTTTCGCTCATATTTACAAAGCCAATGGATGCATATCATAATTACTAGAATTTTTTTGAACCGTCCAATATAAAAAACTACATATTTTGAATATGTTTCACGACACAAGAAATTTCTTAACATATAAGTTATAAACTAAAAAAATATAAAAACTAACCATTAGAGACGACAACCCAATGTAATGCACCATAATTTTTTTCAATTTTTTCTACAATTTATTTTTGGGAGATGCATAATTTTGATTTCACCGAATCACAATGACCTTCGTAAATTGTTTTCACCCGTTGTATTACAAAATTAATTAAAATTAGCAAATATTTATGAAATTCCATAAAAGTTATATTTCCCGAAAGTAGATTCAATTCTAAAAATGCTTGTCTTGGTTTTGACAAGCTAATTCAAAATGTTTCATGGAGCTCAATCACTCCAAAGTTGCGTAAACGTCTTCGTAGCTTGGATCTGTGTAAATCTGGGACCCGTTAGTTTGGTCGAAATTTTTTTAAAAGTTCGGTTTAATTTTTTTTTGTGTTGATGGCACGTTAATTTTGATGACTTAATAGTTCGGCCGAAATTTTATAAAAAGTTCGACCGAACTTTTAGTCTACTTTTCTCGTTACTGGAAAATTTCATAAAACCCTCCAAAAAATATTTCATAAACGAATATAAATTTCTGCAGAAAATTATTCATTATTTTCACATATTTTCGCTCATTTGCTCATTTGGTCCGATTTTACAAAGGTCTTGGTTTGGGCTTTACAGACTTTCTTCGTTGAAAATTTCTACATAACCCCTCCAAAAATCATTTCATAGAAGAATATAAATTACCACGAAATCATTCATTATTTTCGCATATTTTCAGCTCATTTGCTCATTTGGTCCGATTTTACAAAGGTCTTGGTTTGGGTTTAAATACTTTTCTCAAGGTCTGTCTAATTTTGCAAAGAATTTTTGGGTTTAAGGACTTCTCCCGGAGGTACATTCAAAGGACATTTCTTGGAGGTATGTGATACATTTTTTTGGATGTTTTTTGATGCTTCATTTTTTTTGAAAGTATGGATTTAGGTCTTGGTTTGGGTTTAATTTTCTCATTTGGTGTGATTTTACAAAGGTCTTGGTTTGGGTTTAAAGACTTTTCTTGCAAAGGCGGTTTGATTTTGCAAAGAATTGTTTTGGGTTTAAGGACTTTTCTTCGAGGTACATTCAAAGGACATTTCTTGAGGTATGTGATACATTTTTTTGGATGTTTTTTGTGCTTCATTTTTTTTGAAAGTATGGATTTAGGTCTTGGTTTTGGTTTAAATACTTTTCTTGAAGGCGGTCCGATTTTGCAAAGAATTGTTTTGGGTTTATGGACTTTTCTTTCGGAGGTACATTCAAAGGAAATTTCTTGGAGGTATGTGATACATTTTTTTTGGATCTTTTTTTGTGCTTCATTTTTT
This sequence comes from Pinus albicaulis, assembly GCA_034641835.2. Taxonomy (NCBI): domain Eukaryota; kingdom Viridiplantae; phylum Streptophyta; class Pinopsida; order Pinales; family Pinaceae; genus Pinus; species Pinus albicaulis. The sequence continues at coordinate 30,423,155 of CM076577.1, forward strand.
TTGAAAGTATGGATTTAAGTCTTGGTTTGGGTTTAAAGACTTTTCTGAAGGCGGTCCCGATTTTGCAAAGAATTGTTTTGGGTTTAAGGACTTTTCTTGGAGGTACATTTAAAGGACATTTCTTGGAGGTATGTGATACATTTTTTTGGATGTTTTTGTGTTTCATTTTTTTGAAAGTATGGATTTTGAGCTTAATTTCGAAAATACATTTTTTGAAGTATTTTTTAAAGTGATGTTTTTTTGAAATTGGAGGCATTTTTTTGAAGTGACATTTTTTTAGAGTATGCGTGTTTTGAGTTGAAGTAAATATTTTGAACACATTTGGTCCGATTTTACAAAGGTCTTGGTTTGGGTTTAAGGACTTTTCTTGGAGGTGGTCCGCATTTTGCAAAGAATTGTTTTGGGTTTAAGGACTTTTTCTCTGGAGGTATGTGATACATTTTTTTAGATGTTTTTTGTGCTTCATGAAAAGTATGGATTTGGCCCTAATTTAGAAAAGAAATTTTTTGGAAGTATTTTTTTAAAGTGGCGTTTTTTTGTTTTGAAGTTGGAGGCATTTTTTGAAGTGACATTTTTTTAGAGTACGTGTTTTGAGTTGAATTAAAAAGATATTTTTTTCTCGGATTTTTTAAAGTAGTTGTTTTGGATTGGTGTATGTATTTTTTGAAAAAAAATTTAAAATGAGTTTTTTTTAAAATTAAATCTTTGGTGATGCTTTTTTCTAATTGAGTTATTGTCTAAATTTTTTGAAGGAAATTTTTTTGAACTTCATAATATATTATCATGGGAAATCGAAGGAATTGTATGAGAAAATATGATCAAAAAAAGAGACCTTGAGGAATGTAGAGAAGAGACGAGACAATCTCACAAAAGAAATATAGAAGCACTCTCAAATATTGAAGGGGAAAATCAACCTCAACTAGAAATTGAAGGTGTATGTAAATGTAAATATTATGATCTATTGATATATTTAAAATTTTCCTAGTGTAAAATGTGACTTAATATTTTTATTTGATGAACTAATTTGAAAAATATTTTGCATCAAACAGAGAGAGATATTCCTCGAGAAAATCAGGATGAGATACACAATTTTGAAAGATAAAGTGAAAGAGATATTGAACCAATGATTGAATATGGTGAAAATATTGAAAGAAATTCAAGTGAAGAAATTGAATCACAAGGTACACACACACACACACACACACACACACACACACATAAGTTGAACACATGCACGTATTATTGAAATTATACATATATTTATTAATTTAATTATTTATTGAATATGTAAACTTATTATGTACTATTCATTTGAATATGTACATAATGAAATCAATGTCGATGATGAGATGTTAGAAAATGTTGACACTCACACTTATGGAGATAAAAAAGTTGACCCTTATATATGATATTGTGTTACCACATTTTTGAAACGTATTTCATAAAGGAGCGAGGTGACAGCTCAAGCCCAAATGTTGAAAGGTCTCATATCATTAAGGAAATTAAAAGAAGCTACGACTTTATTGGGTAATCGAAAATCAACAAAGATTAAAAAAATGATGGAAAATGTGATACACAATATAAGTAGTGCTATAAATTCAATTAGAATATCTACATAGAAAAATGTTTCAATTTTACGTAGAGAAATACATGTGGCAGGTGGTTTCATCAAGTACTAAAGACAATTTTTTGGTAAAATCTATGGCACGAGCATTAAGAACCTCATGAAAAACTTTCCACAAACATCGCAAATTTCAGCTGCAAATAGATGTAAATGATGAACACGCTTGTTGGAGAGCTATTTGTAGGCAACCGTACAAAGATGGACTTGGAGAAAATGTTAAAAAAATAATATATGAATATTGGAAGAACAATTCATGTGTTTCGTCAATCCCGCAAAGCATGTGATGCGAAGAAGAATAGCACAAAATTAGTACCCGAACTACATGAACAAATTTCTTGGAAACCACTTAGATAGATTTATTCAACAAGTTCAAAGAAGAGAATCATGAACTACATGTTTCATTTAGTGCTTTTGTTCAACAAAAACCATGGTATGTAAAACCTATAAACTCGTACGCAACACTTGTTGTTGCCATTATCATGTGGAATTTGAGTTATATTATGAAAACATTCCTTGGCTTTGGTAGAACATTTTGGGAAGGATTCACCTCCTCCTTCCACTATCCATGATTTCATATCTCAAATTCTATGTGAAAGAGAAAGCGATGAACTATTTTACGAAAATAAATGTGTTGGTGGTAAAAAATGCGATGATTGTGGAAATTTGACTAAATTTCAAAACAAATATCATACTGATATAAATGATCAATCATTTTCCAACATGAAAGTGAAATGGAAGAGATATGAATATATCGATACATCGATTCAAGGTGAAAATAGTGTTAAAAGAATTGAATTACTAGAAGATAAAAATTTTCTGATAGAATTTTTGAGAAAGTTTGAGGCAAAAATTTACAAATACACCAAGCATTCCCATAGAGTTCGATGGCAAGACTTGCAATTCAAAAAATCTCATGAATTTTTTCCACCAGGGACCATTTTTTCAGTGATTGATTTTGCAGAAAACTACACATTTGTTCCACAAAAAGAAATTCAGAGTGAATACTATCATTCTGACCAAGTCTCCATGCTCGTCCATATTCTATATAGACATGCTAAAAAAAACATCGATCATATAGAAATCACGAGTGAAAATCAACATATCATTAAATAATATCACTTTTATATCAGTGACGATCGTACACATGATACATATTTTGTACAACATTGTTTTGGAAAAATTTATGATTCCTTGAAAAATCATGGAATAACATTCAATGAACATTGGATATGGTCAGACGGATGCGCAGGTCAATTCAAATCTGCACGATCATTTTTTTGGTTGTGTTGTCTTCATAAGAAAACTTGCATTAAACATTGTTGGAATTTCTTTGAGACTGGCCATGGAAAAGGAGAACATGACGGTGCAGGAGCATGCATAAAACGAGTACTTTGAAGATATCAAATGAACCACTCTGCAAGCCGACTTGTGAACGCTGAAGAAGTTGTTCAATGGTGCATCGTTGCTCTAAGCCATGAGAGAAACCCATCAAGAGAAGTGCGAAGGTACATTCAATTTAATTTATATTGGAAATCTAATTTTAAACATCGTACATTTATCATGCAATGATTATCTTTGATTGTATTTTGATATCATATTTACAAATTCTTCTTCTAATTTTCCATATAAAGGTTTTTTTGGCATATTGGGATCGAAGACGTAGATAGATCAATTGGAAGTGACGTTGAAACAATAAAAGGGACTCGAAAATTGCATTCAATTCAAACAAAGTCGTCCAGAAATGTGTTTGCATTGGATAAAAGAAAATATTATTGTTTTTGTGATGTTTGCATAGACAACACAAAATCCAATGACGTTTGTGAAAAAAAAATGTATGTGAACGATTGGAAACATACAGAGCTAAATACAAAGGGCAAAATGTATGTTGCAATGTTTGAAGAAATGCAATCAGAGGAAACTACAATATCATCCGATGGTGATCGAGTTTCTGATCTTGTTAGAGAAGGTAACATTTGAATTTCTTTCTAATGATTTAAAGATCTAGAAATAAATTTAAATATGTATAATTTTGTTAAGTTTGTTTTATTGTGCAGGAGATGTTTTTTCTGTAATTGCACCTATTGACAATGATGAAAATGTTAAGTATTATTTGACGCGTTGCACTGAACGAAAAATGAAATTGTTAGAAAACTATAATGATCATGGATTTCAATATGAAAGAGGATCTATTATACTGAAAGGTTATTTTTTCAGACAAACTAATCAAAGTGGGGATTTTGTTTACTTTGAAGACTATGAACCTGATTTCATAAGTTTTCAATATAGTCACTTGGTGTGTGAAACACGCATAAAGTTGATAGAGGTTCAATCAAAGAAAAAAACGAAAATTAAGAAATGGAAAATGTCAAAATTCGATCATGAACGGATTATTGAAGATGGCATTCCATTGGAATTTTTTTGAATGAACTGCCCAACAATTTATTCTCTTTGGATTATATGTTCTAGAACTTCTAGTACTTAATTAAAAATTGAGTTGCCTTGTTATGTTATCTATGCAAGTGTTTGCACATGTACAAATTGTTTTGGTACATTCACACTCTAGTATCAACTGAAAGTAGCTTTTCTATACATGCATTGATGAAAAATGTTGCATATATATATGTGTGTGTGTGTGTGTGTGTGTGTGTGTTCTAGAATGCAATTAACTGTTCAAGTATTTTTACTATGTGCATTGATGAAAAATGTTTCATGTACTCAATATATATGTTCTAGAATGCAATTAACTGAAAGTAGTTTTTCTATGTGCATTGATGAAAAATGTTACACGTACTGGATATATACACGAACTGAATGCACGCCCAGTTTTTCTTGTGGGATTTTTTGGTAAAAAGTATCCATAATGTAAATAAATCATCCACAGTATAATTTTGTACGAAGATTCCTTTCAGACAAGAGACTCGGAGCACTTCTCCGACTTTTTTTGGGATTTGACCCACATCTCTATTCCTGATTGAAAATCTAGTACAAAATTTGTCTGTCCAATGGTCAAATATGTTCTATGTGCATTGATGAAAAATGTTGTGTGTACACACACACACACACACACACACACACACACACAGATATATATATATCTGTGTGTGTGTGTGTTCTAGAATGCAATTCACTATCATCAATTTACCATTTTATAAATCAATAAGGCTACTTATTTGAGTGCATTAATGACATTGACCCCAATTCAAAAAACATATATCTACTTCTTATATTTCCAATCAAAATTGTTTTTGATCTCTATATACTATTGTTCAAGAGTGAAAAAAAAATTCCAATGAAAATAATATAGCTTTTCAATCCAACTAGCCATATCAATTGAGCTCTATTTGGAAAAAAGGTAAAAAAACCAAAAAGTCAACAAAATAACATGGTTGTTATTTTTAATAGAATAACTAAATCATATTAAATATTCTCTTCATTGAATTTTTTTTTGGATGGAGAATCCTTAAAATATGATTTAACTATTCCAATAAAAATGACAACCACGAATGTTATTTTGCTGACATGTTAACTTTTCTTCACTCTTTTTCCAATCAGATCTCAATTGATATGGTTAGTTGCATTGAAAAGCAATGTTCTTCCCATTGGAAAATTTTTCACTCAAACAAGAGTATGTAGAGATCAAAAGCAATCTTAAGATTCCAAATGTACTTCAACCATCTAAAACTTGAGTTTTAGATTTGGATGCGCAAGGGCTCAACTTGGTATCTATGATCTCCACTATCAACGGAGATGATTACGTGAGTATATAAACTTTCAATTGTAGATTTGGATGCGCGGGACATCTACTGTAATTATTATCGACTTCGAAAATAATTTCATATTTCTACTTTATTCAATGCAAACTCATAATTATCATCATCAAGAATCATTTCATATTCTAAAGTCCACCTGAAATGACGTATATAAAGGCCTTCATGCCTTATATAAATCGGCTTCATGATAAGATAAAAAAGAAAAGATCTAAAATCCATGTTGTGGATTTGGTCCATGCCATGTATTTCAGTTTATTCCTTCCTCCCATCCATCCATACGGTATTTAAAACTTTTTGATTAAATCTTGAAACAATACTTCACATGTCATTCCAATTTTAGTTTAACTATCCAATAAAAACATTTAACATTATATCACTTGCCAAATGTAGATCAACCATGTCCAAAACTTAACTTTTAATTTAACAAAAAAATATTGATGACAACATCACTTCACATGCCAAATGTCCTTCAACATGCCATCCAAAACTTGAGTTTTAAAAACTTTTTGATTATATCACAACATTACTTAACATGTCATGTAAACTGTAGTTCAACTATGCAATAAACAAATTTAACATTATATCACATGCTAAATGTAGATCAACCATGTCCAAAACTTAACTTGTAATTTAACAAAAAAATTATAGGTCGTGCAACATTACTTCACACATGCCAAATGTACTTCAACATGCGATCGAAAACTTGAGTTTTAATTTTTTTTTGATTATATCACAACATTACTTCACATGTCTGCCAATTGTAGTTCAACTATCCAATAAAAACATTTAACATTATATGATGTATGCCAAATGTAGATTGAAACCATCCAAAACTTAACCTTTAACTTAACAAAAAATTATAAATCACAACATTAAACTTCACATGCCAAAACTTAAGTTTTAAAAACCAAAAGAATTATATAACAACATTACTTCACATTGACATGCCAAAAGTACTTCAACCATCCAAAACTTAATTTTTAAAAACAAAACAAATTATATTAAAACATAATAAATATATGTCTAAAAATTATAGATCTCACTTGAGTATCAAGTATCAAGTTATATATATATATATATATATATATATATATATGACTGTGAAGATCTACATAATATATAAAAAATTAAATTTAAGACTAGAAATCTCAGTCAAATCTAGAAATCTCCATTAAATACAGATTGATGTATTCTCTTTCCTAGTAGAGCCACAATACACGCGCTATCATGCGAAGCATGGGAAACTTGTACACAATGCACATACAAACATTAAATTTGATGTTTTAAAAATGAGTGAGAATATATAGAACTTCATGTAAAAAACAAAATATAAAAAGAAAAATCATGCAATACCTCATGAGGTTCCCTCTTCATTTGTTGCTCCCCTGCTACATCTTCCCCCATGGGAACATCTCCAACAGTAAACTGTACAATATATATATATTATAAATTAAAAAAAAACATATATATATTTAAAAGTGAAAAATTGAATGTACTTCTGCAGGTGCATTTGGGTCATCTCCTAAGAGAGGTTCCAAATGAAAATACTCCAAAACTTAAAATTCAAAATAAAATAACTCAAGATATAGATATATCTCATTTTTCAATGGAAATTTTTGAGATGGAATATATATAACATAAAAACATAAATTTTAAAGTGAAAAATTGTCCATACTTGTCGTGGGTCTGGCACATCTCCTAAGGAAGTAGAAGGTACATCTCCCAAGGAAGAAGAAGGTACATCCATGCCAAAAACATCGGACAAAATCGAAATATGTTTTAAATTATTTTATTATATATTATATATGTACATGTACTTGTGTGAACAATTATTTATTTTAAAAATATCACTTAAAAAACACTAACATTTGTCAACATACTTGATGGTGAGACCCATCTCGATTGATTTAACCAGAGGCTTCGAATGTGATATTAAAATTTTCGTCATTCATCAAGCATGAGAAATACAAATGGTGTTTTAACATATAATGATACATTTTTGTCAGATTAATGTACATACAAATAAATGTATACATATATACATGTGTATTTACTACAAATTTTATGTATGTGTTAAAATAATTTAACCTTAGCCATTAACACATACCGTTCCTATGCCTTCTTCCTCATGAAGAATTAGGTTTTGCAAACTATTGCAACAATTATTTACATATATTTGAGATCTTCAACAATCATTTTGTAAATCTCTTCATCTGTACAATACAAAAAATTGGCACGTGCATTCTCATGTGCTCTTTGTCAATTTAGACAAACAATGACTCCACCCAATCTGTTGTGAACATTGTTGATGATGACATCCCTTAATTCTCGACTTATTTGAGAAGTCGCGTCCATCTCTGACCGTAGAGTTTCGACTTGAAAAGGTCGACTCACCAATGGCAGCTCAGGGTGAGGCAACTCCAGATCTCACCTAGCACCCCTACGATCACATAATCGACCTTTCCCCAGACCAAAAAATTCTGATGGAAGGTCATTGTAATTTGGTTTCATTTTAAAAAAAAATTCTGTGTAAAACAATTTTGCAAAATAAACAGGAACCTCGTCGTTCCATGGGAGCCTTCCATAGGCTGCAAGGTGCCTATCATAAAAATAGTGAGATATATCGGGGTGCTTGAAATATTGCACCTTCAACATTTTTCTTTTTGGCCCTTCCTTGAAATTAAACATTGACTTCGCCATTCTTTTGTAACTCTTTGTTTTACATCCTCCCATTTATCAGGACCCATTACTGTTTCTTTTCTCTTTCTCATGACTTATACAAATGTATCATTCGTTGGCCCAAGTTTTTTGTACACATTTACTAGTTCGCCCAATGAATGTGTAACCATTTCGAGGCTTTGTCGACTCTCAACAGGTAGAGTCAAAGCCACAAGATCTCTCTACAATTTTGCATGAAGTTGTTGACACATTCCTAAGGTGCATTGCTCCATGTTTCTTTCCCATGGTATATTAGAAATGTCGGCCGCATAAGTTGTGGTGGGTAGACAACCTTCTTCTTGAATGTGGCATTCTACCTTGCATCTATTTTGACCAATATTTGGAACATTTTCAGCCTCTACTTCAATATATATAAAATCTTTGTATATTAGAAAAAAAACATGTAAACAAATTTATACAAATTCAATGAAAAAATATTGCAATTGATGGCAACCTTGACGTGGTTGGCTAGTATATTCTCCACCCTAAAACTATTGAGAACTAGAATGACCCTGCAGAGAACCAGCACCACTAGTCATGATTGGCCTCTGGGAGAATAAATATCACCACCTTCACGCAACCTTCTACCATTTATTGATGGCCCTCTAAGGGGATTTGAACCACCACCAATATCTCGAGAGGAGAGAGAAGCTTCATAAACAAATACACATTTATAATCAATTGAAAAATACATGCATGTACATATAAATACATGTGTACATATTCATTGATTAAATTGTGTTAAAACCATACTAGTACTAGGTGAAACATGGGCATCCATGGATGGAGTAGAGACCCTTATCTTCTTATTAGCTCCTAAAAAATAAAAAATGAAACTTATTAACAACTAATTTAACTCACAAAGTTGATAAAAAATTAATTCTATATGTACACACATGTATGGATATTTAAGATTATATTTAAATTTACCATGAACAACTCTCGATCCCTGATCCCCCCCTCTCATAAAGATATGGGATTATTTTGATCTTCGTCGTTCATCCTCCATGATATATATATCTACGGTGGAAATTTACAATTATTATCATTAAAAAAGAAGTGAAACTCCATTTAAACAAACTCCATTTAAAACCTATATTTTTTGTATCAAATCACTTTTGGTTTCAATGGAAAACTTATATGGCTTATTTGTGTTTTACATGTTGAATATAAAAGGTTTTTTCTCTCTCATTGTTTGATACCATGGATATGAAAATGGAAAACTATATACTTAGTTAAAACCTATGTTTTGTATCAAATTACTTTTTGTTTCTAAATACTATATACATGTTGACTGTAGGGGCATTTACTGTAGGGACATTTAGATCTATTCCAGAGATTGATTGTAGGGACATTTACTAGATATGTCAACATTCATAAAAATTGAGATCCAGAGGATACCTTGCCCTTTACAGACTCTGCATATCAAACTACCATGGATATGAAAATGAAGAAATTCTAATTAGATATATTCTAGAAATTGAATGTAGGGGCATTTACTAGATTAGCGTAAAACCTATGTTTTGTATCAAATCACTTTTGGTTTCAATGGCAAAATTTTATGGCTAATTTGTGTTTTACATGTTGAATGTAAAAGGTTTTTTCTCTCTCATTGTTTGAGACCATGGGTATGAAAATGAAAATCTATATACTTGGTTAAAACCTATGTTTTGTATCAAATTACTTTTTTTTTTCTAAATACTATATACATGTTGACTGTAGGAGCATTTACTGTAGGGGCATTTAGATCTATTCCAGATTGAATGTAGGGGCATTTACTAGATATGTCACCTTTCATAAAATATGAGATCCAGAGGCTACCTAGCCCTTTACAGACTCTGCCTATAGAAATTGTAGAATTTAGCACTAAATGTCCCAATTATACCCTCTGAAGGGTGTAGAGGACCTGTGGAATCACTCAAACTACTTTAAAGTTTGATGAAGAGCTATTTGGTAAGAAAAATAACTTGAGGAGGTAGATAATCCTAAATATGTTTGTAGGCTAAATAAGGAACTATATGGACTTAAACAACTACCAACAACATGGTAGTATTTAAGCTAGACAAGTACCTTAAAAATATGTGTTTGAAGGGGCTAATAATAATATATGGATAAAGGCTTATGGTGATGAATTACTAATTGTGTTTGTGTATGTGGATTATATTATGTTTAGAATCAATAAAAATCATCTAGTAAAATATTTTGGTGAAGAGATGAAATTTGAATTCGAGATGTGAATGATTGGAGAAATTATCTTTTACCTAGGACTAAAAGCCATAAATTATACAAAATTCAATAGGCATATCCATTTCTCAATATAAATACTTAAGAGATATGTTGAAAAGTTTGAAATGGAATACTATAAACCTAAGTGAATCTCCATATCAATTAGATGCACATAACATGCAAGTTATGTGCAGATGATGGATGATGAATGACATAAGTGAATTTCCATATAAATTGGATGCAAGTTATTTGCAGATGATGGATGATGAATGAGGTGATGTTGATCATAACCTTTACATATTTATGATAGGAAGCTTGATATATATAACAAGGTTTAGACTAGATATAATTTTGGAATTCAAGTTATGTGCAGATGATGGATGATGAATGACCTAAGTGAATCTCCATATCAATTGGATGCAATTTATGTGCAGATGATGGATGATGAATGAGGTGATGTTGATCATAACCTTTACATCTATATGATAGGAAGTTTGATATACATAACAAGGTTTAGAATAGATATAATTTTGGAATTCAATTTATGTGCAGATGATTTATGATGAATGACCGAAGTGAATCTCCATATCAATTGGATGCAATTTATGTGCAGATGATGGATGATGAATGAGGTGATCTGTTGATCATAACCTTTACATCTATATGATAGGAAGCTTGATATACATAACAAGGTTTAAAGAATAGATATAATTTTGGAATTTATATCAATTGGAATATTTCAATCAAAAACTAAACAGAGTCATCTATTACCAAAAAACACCAACAAATAGATATGAAGATACTTGAAAGAGACTACAAACAATGGACTATAGTACCCAAAAGGTGAGAAAGTCATCTATTACCAACAAACAGATATTAAGATACTTGAAAGAGACTACAAACAATGGACTATAGTACCCAAAAGGTGAGAAATTTACATTGACAACATATAGAGATTCAACTAGGCTTGTGTGGATGACATGAAAAGTACAAGTGGAAAATGTATAATTCTACTTAGGAAGATTCTTTGGTTTAATGGTTAAGCAAGAAAGAGTCATTACTTTCTCTATCTAGAGTAGAAGTGGAATACATAGTAGTTACTTATTTTTGAGTGTTTTGGATGAAATGGGCTCTACAATATATTAAGGTAAATTTTAGTGAACCTATATATCTATTAAGTGTTTCAATACAAGTGTAATAATAATTTCAAAAATAAAATATTCTACTTCCTTCAATCACTAAACATATCATCATAAAGTACCACTTCCTCACACAACAAGTCTTTGAGAAAATAGTGAAGATGGAATACATACCCACAAAGCCTCTTGTTAGAGAAGCATTTGAATATGTGAGAAACAAATTAGGGATAGTTCTTGTAAATTATTGTCACTTATTTGACTTCAAAAGAAGAGCCTATGAAAATGAGTGCAATATCTATGTGGGAGAGTACACAATATCTAAGGGGGAGAATACAATATAAGGAAGAAATAAAAAGAGTAACAAGAAGCATATGATTGTGTCAATAATTTGAAGTAGTCAAGAAGCATAACAAAGGACCATCATCAAATTCAAATTCAAAGATCAAGTAGTCTTCTTCATGAAGAAGCAACATTAACTAGGTTCATCATTTAAAGGGTTCATTTTTTAATGAAAATATTTATGAAAAAAAAGTACATATGTATATATAATTTATATAAACATGTTCCAAAATATTCTCAAATGTACACAGTAGTATTATAAATTTTCATATCTAATTAATAGATGTTGAAGATGAGTCTAGCTCATTCTTTATTGGCATTATCATAACATTCTCAAAAGCTCCTCCTGAATCTAAAAATGAATATGGAATGAATCCTAAAAATGAATATGGAATGAATCATTGTACATTATTATAAATCTTGTATTTAAATGACATTTGATCTATGAATAATATGGAATGAATCATTGTACATTATGATAAATATTGTATTTAAATGACATTTGATCTATGAATAATATGGAATGAATCATTGTACATTATGATAAATCTTGTATTTAAATGACATTTGATCTATGAATAAAAAAAATGGGATCATCTCTTCATATATATGTGTGTGTAAGAGAGAAATAAAAAGCAAAGGTAATTCCACCAAGCCTAAAGGAGCATGTCCTAATACATTAAATTATGTCCTAATACATTAAATTATGTTTGGTTTCTAGAAGCATTAATCATGAAGACTCATGAGATCCACATTTCGACCATACTATTTGCAAGTTAAAGGAGCATGTCCTAATACATTATTATGTTTGGTTTCTAGAAGCATTAATCATGAAGAGTCATGACATCCACATTTCCACCATACTATTTGCAAGTTCTATATGAAGATATGTAGTCTAATAACTAATTAGCAAGTTGTGTTACTTAAATCATATGTGCTATACTTACATTCCACATTTCCACCTTCTATTTGCAAGTTCTATATGAAGATATGTAGTCTAATAACTAATTAGCAAGTTGTATTACTTATATCATATGTGGTAATATTAAATTGACCTTTATTGAGACAATATAACGGTTAGCTTAACTATAAGCTCTTACATATGAACCAAGTGGAATACCTCATCTTATGAGATGTATAAACTCATACGTCTTATGGATAATAGATACAAGGAGGAATAATAACCAGTGTAATCATGTTGAAAAATGGGAATAAAGCTTAGTTTCATTAGGATAAGCTTACACACTACTTATACATTTTACTATGAACAATGATCACAGTATCTCCCTAATTACTGAGTGTGATTCATATCCAAGGGTTGGGGCTCTAATCTTAATTATAGCAATATATATGGAAATCTAGTACATCATTAGAA
>CM076577.1:30436445-30513189 GCA_034641835.2 Pinus albicaulis
TAGGCTAGATTTTGTTCCAGATTTTGCTTAGATTTTGTGCTACATTTCTGAAGACGCAGATTGCTCTGCTCAAGTTATTTCACCTTTAATGAAGCAGACAGTATTGTTTTGAAAGCGTTGAGTTGATTTGGTGTTAGATTCCGTCTGGTGGTAGAGGGCCCTTGCCTCCTGCATGGTTTTATTTGTGTAATTTAGATAAGTATCCTAGCTGCCTTTACGTTTTTGAAGTTGAATTTGTAGTTGTTTTCATTAGCTACTATAGTTATACTCATTCTAAAAACTCTTCCAAAAGAAGAAGCTCTTCCAAAATATCATGATAATGAATGGGAAATGGCTATAGTATTGTAGGATTTAATTGCAATCTCTTTTGTTCACCATCACAGTTATACTTATGCTAAGTACTCTTCCAAAAGAAGAAACTCTTCCAAAAAATCCTTATAATGTCTTAAGCATGATTGTGATCTTGAACGTTTCAGTTGTGTGTTTTCACTAAGTACCATAGTTGTTCTTGCTCTTAAAATGCTCTTCCAAAATATCATAATGATGGGTAGGAGATAGCTATGATATCTTAGTTTTTCATTGCTTTCAGTCTTTATATTTGCATTTGCACTGAATTGTATAGTTAGGATTGTTCTAAGAAACTCTTCCAAAATACCAATCATGATGGACAAACAGACTGTATAATTCCATAGAATAATGCATGATAGCTTAGTTAGGATACTCCGGAGTTTAATTGCACTTAACTCATGCTTAGTTATTTTGTTTTAAGTTTGATAATGACTTGTTAGTTCAACACTATTTTAGATTAGTGACATCTTAAGTTCAGTTTTAGCTTAACTCATTGCATTTGCACTTCACATTCAGTTGTCATTCACTGCATCTTATATTACTTCAGTTGTTAAACTTAACAAAACAACCTTCATTATTTACAAACCTCTTCTTGTTCTAAAATCTATGATTGATTCATAACCATATGAACAGAAGACAATATAATTTTAAGGCCTGAAGTACCTCTGCAACTTCCTTATCATCCCACAAACAAACATTTCCTCAAAAGACTATTTTAAAAATCTATAACCTTTGAGTGAAGTGTAGTGTTATCAAACTAAGTTGCAGAATAGAGTTAGGAACTAGTCTTAAAGTAGAGATCTTATGATGGTATCAATGTTTTACTCCAAATATGCTTCAACAAATCTATAATCATGGATAACATGTTGCATCATTATAATTTAGTTGTTTAACTGTTTAGTTAGGAGAATTTGCATGCTTAGCTGACCATGTCTCAAGCTCTCTCTCAAAATACCTTTGATGAAAGAATTTGACAAGTTGAGTTTATGTTTTGAATCATTTTCTTAAAAGTCATTATCAAGCTTTGTTTCTGCTTAGTCATAGTTTGGATTTGATTCTGTTTCAATATCTGCAATTGCATTTGTCATTTGTCATCAACCAACTAGGCTTCACTCTGTTTTTAATCATTAGCTTCCTTCCACTAGCTTTCTAGTCATTTTCCTTGTGAACATAAAACTACCAAAAGACCAAAAACATCATAAATCATCACAAAAGACCAAAAACATCATAAAACACTAAACACAACGCATTAAGAAACAAACACCTAGGTACATATAGTACACTTCACTTCAGCAGTTTACCAACCCTGGTTGACAATTAAATGAGCTCAATTTAGGAGACTAGATTGAGACCAAACATTTTGGCGCCGTTGCCGGGGAAGTGAAAACTAGGTAACCTTTGTTTCTTAGTATCCAAAAACAATTTTATGCGTAGAGAGAGAGATTCAAGGGGAAGATTTATAAGCAGCAGAGGCAGAAGTTTGATTTCTAGAACACCACTTGTTTCATCTAGATCCAGAGCTAGTACACCTTCAACTCATACCCATATTCCATCCTCTCTTGATCCTGGACTTCTAGAAGATCTAAGGTCAACTATTCCATTAGAGAAACCTTCCACTTCATCCACTAAACCTGCCATAGAAGAAGATCTAAAAACTCCTGTTAGGGACACAAACCTTTCCACTTCCACAGGAGAGTCAACTATGGCAGAAGAAGGAGGAGGAGGAGTCTTCAATGGGGAACACACACTATTTGGAGGTAGAGGTAGAGGTAGAGGAGAAGGAGGTAGAGGAGAAGGAGGTAGAGGTGCAGATGGAGGAAGAGGTAGAATAGGAAGCTCTTTTTGGTTCCCTATAATTGATGAAGAAACCAATACAACCATGAAAAACATTTCACCCTCTGTCCTTCCAAACTTCTATGGACTTAAAACTGAAGATCCTGAAACTTTCTTATTCGAATTTGAAGTGTTGTGTAGAACTTATGACTACTTACAAGATGCTCAAAAACTGAAATTATTCCCTTCAACTTTGAAAGGAGCAGCATTGAAGTGGTTTATGAGTCTAATCAGTAGTTCTATTAGAACATGGGAAGACATGAAACAAGCATTTCTAGAGAGATACTTGGATTATTGTATGCCAGTTAATCATAAGGAAGAAGTGTTCAAGATGTTACAAAAAGAATATGAAAACTTAGAAGATTTGTTGGAAAGATTTAATTACAACATAAAAAGGGCAAAAATGGAAAATCTAGATCAAGACACCTTAAAAGCTCTTTTGTTGAAAACAATTAGGGATGAATAGTTGGATATTCTTAACATGATGGGAAAAGGGGATATATCACAGCTTACATTACCTGAAATATCTGAGTTATGTATCAACCTTTCCAGAGGGAAATCTAAAACTGTCAAAGGTCCAAGAGATCCCGCTCTTGCAAGGGCAAGTAAATCTGCTTCTGGGACAGTAAGTAGATCAGAAATAGGACACATGCTTGATGATTTTAAATCTGACATCTCAGGGAGTCTTAGTGAACAAATAGACACCCTTAAGATATAAAACAAGCAGAAGTCTAAATCTGATGCCTTGGCAATCTTTTATCCCAAATGTAGAAAGAAACATGCCTTGAGAGAGTGTCCTTTGGATGTAAAAGTTGTAGAAACCTGTGTCATTTGTTCTGAGAAACATGAGACCAAGAATTGTCCTTCTCTTCTTTGGTCTAAAGTTGTCTTTCGAGAGGAAACTCCTACAGATTCCACAGAGTCTCTCAAATTTGTATCTAGAAGACCTTGGCAAGGACCTTAGACACAAGGATTCCATGATCAAATGTATAATCAACCTCCACCTTGGAATTCTTGGCAGCAACCTTGGCCCCAATTTCAAAATCAATCTCAATCTTGGGCACAAGGAACACAAAGTCCCTATGGAAGATACTCTCCATACTATCAGTATCCACCATCATATCCACCATACCCACATTTTTATCCTCAAAATCCTCAACAAAATTTTCCTCAAAATCTTCAACAAAATTTTCAACAAAATCCTCAACAACATCATCAGAACCAACCACATCAAAATCAACCACTCCCATTACCATTTCCTCAAAAATCAAATCAATTGCCTGCTCAACCCATACCAAACCCCAATAATAAAAATCCTCAGAACACTTACATCATAGAAGGCCAACAGTTTCCAACTTATTTAATTACTCCTCTAGACCTTAGTGAAGTTCAACTTAGGTCTGGAAGAATACTTGAAAAGAGGAAGCCTTCTGTGATCATACAAGAACAAGATAATTCTGAGGAAGACTCCCTACGGGTGAATAAAAGTCTTGAGGAAGACACATCCTTTCAAGACCCACACATTGAAAAACTAAAACAAAAAGATCCAATAAATCCAACTCCTGTATTAGAGAAACCATCCACATCTACTTCTATACCTCCCTTTTCGGAAAGATTACAAATTGATAGAGGTGTAGAAAAACAGATCATGGTGCCTAATTATGATTTCTTAGATGAATTGAGAAATGTTTGCATTAAAATTCCATTATTGCAAGCCATCAAGGAAATCCCAATTTTAGCCAAAACAATAAAGGAGTTGAATATGAAGACAACAAGAAAAAGAATAAGAGAAACCAAGAAAATTCAACTGGTAGGACAAATAGCAGACATTATGATGGGCAAGATTACTATTCCAAAGTACCTTGACCCAGGAAATCCAGTTGTCAAAATTCACATCAACGGAATTGAAATTCAAAACACACTCATTGATTTAGGAGCAGCAATAAATATCATGAGTAGAAAAATCATGGACAAACTGAAACTTCCTAATCTTCTCTTTACACCCACACTGTTACAATTAGCAGATAGATCGGTAATCAGACCAGATGGGGTAATAGAAGATATTCCAATGTCCCTAGACTCTTGGGAGTACCCTGTGGATTTCATGATCCTAACTCCTAAGAATAATCTAGGAGGCCATCCTGTTATATTAGGAAGACCTTGGTTGGCTACAGCTGATGCTTTTATTAGTTGTAGGTCCGGTGATATGTATATTTCTGATGGTAGTTCAACTAAGAAATTCACTTTATATCCTCCAACTAGGACAATTACAGATCTAGATGACACTCAATGGATAGAGGATGAAGAATATTTACAACCACTCTTCACAATTTCAGAAATTAGTGAAGATAATCAAATTCTGAATACTCTAGAAAATTTTGAATCTTCTCCAGAACACAAACAAGAATCATTTCAAGAGAGATCCAATATTGAGTTCTTGTCATCTAGACAGATGTCTCTTCAATCTATGGACAAATTTGGCAGTTCTACAAGTGAAATTTTTCCAGGCAAAACCTTGAACATAAACAAAAACCTGGAAAAATCTCAACAAGAAGAGCTAGTCAAAGTATTACAGAGACATTCTTCTGCATATGCATGGGAATACACTGACATGAAAGGGATAAGTCCCAAGACTTGCACTCATCACATCTATATAGAGGAAAATTGCAAACCAATCAGACAACCTCAAAGACGGATGAATCCAAATCTTAGGGAAATTGTTAAAAAAGAATTGCAAAAATTGTTAAATGTCAATTTCATCTATCCTATTTCAGATAGTCAGTGGGTTTCTCCTTTGGTAATTGTGCCAAAGAAAAATGGAAAATGGAGGGTGTGTGTTGACTACCGAGAACTAAATAAAGCTACTCTTAAAGACCATTTTTCCTTACCTTTCATAGATCAAGTATTAGATACATTAGCTGGCAAAAAGTACTTCTCATTCCTAGATGGGTTTAGTGGTTACAATCAAATCCAAGTAGCACTTGAAGATCAAGACAAAACCACATTTACTTGTCCTTGGGGTACCTATGCTTACCGAGTATTGCCATTTGGATTATGTAATGCACCTGCAACATTCCAAAGGGCAGTATTAGGAATTTTTTCAGATCTAATACATGATTGTGTAGAGGTGTACATGGATGATTTCACAATTTATGGAAACACTTTTGAAGAAGCTTTAGAAAACTTGGAAAAAGTTTTAAAGAGATGTCAGGAAGCAAATATTTCACTTAGTCATGAAAAATGTTTTATGATGTTTACTGAAGGTATTGTTTTAGGGCATCAAATTTCAGGGGATGGGATTAGAGTTGATGAGTCAAAAGTTGAAGTCATCTCTAACTTATCTATTCCAAGTTGTCGAAGAGATGTTAGAAGTTTTCTAGGATTTACAGGATATTATCAGAGTTTTATAGAAAACTTTACCAAGATAGCATCTCCACTCTTCAAATTACTTAACAAAGATTGTGAATTCAAATGGACTTCTGATTGCCAGTTAGCCTTTGAGACCCTGAAAACCAAAATTTCTGAAGCACCTATATTAAGGGGACCTAACTAGAAGTTACCTTTTCATATCTCAACAGATGCTTCCGATACAGCTCTAGGAGCAGTATTGGGACAAAAAGATTTGATTCCCTATGCCATCTATTATACCAGTAAAAAATTGACTCCTGCAGAGTTAAACTATACTGTAACTGAAAAAGAGTTTTTAGTTGTTGTTCATGCCATAAACAAATTTAGACACTATATAACAGGCTATGAAACTTTTGTTCACACTGATCATTCTGCAATTAGATACTTAATGAACAAATCAATTACTAATGGTAGAGTTATAAGATGGTTATTTCTCTTACAAGAATTCAACATTACCATTCTAGATAGGCCTGGAAAACAAAACACAGTAGCTGATTTCCTATCTAGACTCCAAAATATCAAAGATGACACTCCAGTTGAAGATCAATTTCCTGATGAATATCTTTTTACAATCTCTACTCAAACTCCATGGTTTGCTGATATTGCTAATTATTTAGTTTCAGGAAAATTTCCTTCAATTATGAATGCAAGGGATAAAAGAAAAATCATTAATGATAGTGAAAAATATTCATGGGTTGCTAATGAGTTGTACAAGACAGGTCCAGATTTGATCATTAGAAGGTGTGTTCGTGAAGATGAGATGCTTGAGATTCTCAAGGCATGTCATGATGAACCTTGTGGCGGACACTTTGCAGATAAGAGGACAGCCTATAATATCCTTAATTTAGGATATTATTGGCCATCCTTGTTTAAAGATGCTAAGGAGTATGTCAAAAGGTGTGACAGTTGCCAAAGGGTAGGGAAACCTTCTCCTTCGGGTGAGATGCCATTACAACCTCAGGTACATATTGAACCTTTTGAAAAATGGGCTTTGGATTTTGTAGGACCTATTAGTCCTCCATCAAGACAGAAAAGGTATATATTAGTTTGCACTGATTATGTTACTAAATGGGTAGAAGCCAAGCCATTACTTGTTGCTAATGAATCATCTGTAATTACTTTTCTTTTTGAGGATATTTTTACTCGTTTTGGTGTTCCAAGGGAAATTGTTACAGATCAAGGAGCTCAATTTACATCAAGGCTAGTGGAGCAAATGATGGAGAGGTACAAAATCAGGCATAGAAAATCTACTCCCTATCATCCATAAGCAAATGGTCAAGTGGAGTCTACCAATAAAGTTATTGAAGGAATCCTAACAAAGACTGTCCATTTACATAGAAAAGATTGGGTGGATAGGCTTCCTGAAGCCTTGTGGGCCTATAGAACTACATGGAGAAACACAATAGGCCATACTCCTTATGAGCTTGTTTATGGAAAGCAAGTTTTGTTTCCCATAGAGTTCCAAATTCAAACCTTCAAGATGGCAGTTCAGCTAGGACTTGATTTAACGGAGGCACAAAAGCATAAACTGGAGCAAATTAATGAATTGGATGAGATCAGACAAGATGCAGTTCAGAAAACAAGTCTAGTCCAATAGCAAAGGGCTAGATGGCATGACAAGTACATCAAAGAGAAGAAATTCAAAGAGGGTGACTGGGCTCTCTTGTTTGATTCAAAATTGAAGGATTTTCAAGGTAAATTTCAGACACATTGGCTTGGGCCATATGAAATTGTTGAAATTTTTGATAATGGGGCAGTAAAAATCAGAACTATAGATAAAGAAGAGGTCACTTTTCTTGTGAATGGTCATAGATTGAAGTTGTATCACAAACCACTCTCAAGAGAAGAATTTGTCCAGAAGTTCCAAGAAAGCAGTGATGTGAAGTTAATGAAGAAGAATCTTTCTTCTTCATCAACTTCATTGAATTTTCTGAAGCATTTCTTTTGAAAAAAAAAAAAAAAAAAGTATAAACATGAAAACCAATCACTGATTGGCATGTTTATATAGAAAAGATAGGGTGAAAATTAGAGTCTCTCTGACACTCTAACTTTTCCATTTTGTTTTTTTTGCAAGAAACTGTTACAAAATCATAAGTTCAGATCCATAGTGCTTATGATCCATCTCATTTCATTTCATTCCATTCACTTATCCATCCATACTCCATTTCATTCATTCATTCATAATTCACTTCATTCCATATATCATTCATCTCATTCCATACTCCATCCACCTCATTCTCATGTCAAAATTTAAAGTCTGATGTCTTACTGCAAATGAATAATACATGTCATGGATTGCAAGGCAGTTCTTATGTTCTTTCACTCCATTTCATAAACTGAATCCATTCCATTTCATCATCCACTTCATACATATCATGTCTCATCATCCATCTTCATTCATACCATATAACATTTCACCTATATTCCAAAAACACTCCATTCCATGATTAAAATACTCTACAGGTACATTCTGCAGCTTAACAGACATTCTGCAGCTGATCAGCCTTTCCGCAGCTAGCCAGACATTCCGCAGCTACAAATCCTGAAGGCATTGATCAGCAGACATTAGAACTGCAACAAAATGATCCAGTGTATCCATGAATAAGAAGCATCAAGAAGAATTATGAAGACTCTTCCAAAGGAGAACAAAGAAGACAAAGACTACAAAAAATCAAATGAAAAGCAGAGGTAACAAGTTTAGATTATAATGGCATTTCATAAAGTTTAGCATAGTTTTAGTTATGAATTGTTCGAAAAGGTTGTTTTAATTATTTTTATTGATCATGACCAATAAACCCTCCACAAACTTTGGATTAAAATCTCTCATTTCAAATTCCATACCCGACATCATTTAAGCGGTTAAAATGGCTGAAGTGTTTGAATTCTTCACGTCACCTAACCAAATCATTCAATGATGATTCTCTTTTCTGTTGTAAAAATCTCTGCCGTCTTTTCAATCATTAATTTGTTTCCTCCACCTCACTCCATTTACTCATTCCGTAACTACTTCCATCACTCCATTCTGTAGCCAGCACTTCATTCCGCAAATAGAGATATTCTTATCACCGTGAGCAGAGCAAAAGGGTATATCAGTTTGAATATCAAAGCACTATCACCGTGGGCAGAGATTGAGCATTATCACTGTAAACGCAGAGGTATAGCAGTGTGGAATTTGAAGTCATTTGTCACCGAGAGACAGAGGTATAGCAGTGTGGAATTTGAAGCCATTTGTCACCGAGAGACAGAGGTATAGCAGTGTGGAATTTGAAGCCATTATCACCGAGAGACAGAGATATATCAGTGAGGAATTTGAAGCCATTGTCACTGTCAACCAGAGGCATATCAGTCCGAAGTTTGAAGCCATTGTCACTATTAACACAGAGGTATATCAATCCAAAGTTTGAAGCCATTGTCACTGAGAAACAGAGGTATATCAATTCGAAGGTGGAAGTTATTGTTTCCGTGGGTAGAAAGAGTATTAATCTGAAAATTGAAGAAGCAATTATGGGTTTCATTGTAAGAACTGAACCAGTGGGTACAAAATACCTGGAAGGCTACCCTCAATGTAAATAAATGTTGCAACAGGTAGGATGGCTACAATTTCTTGAGAAATTTAATGGCTTCCACAAAGAAGTCACTAAAACATTTGCAAGATCATTTAGAGGAGCTGAGGTTGAAGTGGGAGATGTCAAATTCACTGTCACTGAAGTTTTCATTGTAGAAGCTACAGGATTGCTTAGAAATGGAGAGAGATGGTTCAAAAACAGAGAATTCCATAATGAATCCTGGAAGAAAATTCTAAAATCACCAGGTATGGATGTCACTGTGTTTAAGAAAGGAATTCCAAGTTCTGCATTGAAAAATAAATGGAGAAACATACTACTTCTTCTGCAAAAAATTATTACATGTGAGGGTAGATATGGTACATTTTATGTCTACCACATTAGACTGATAATGCATTTTCTGGGGGAAGACTTAAACCTACCCTATTTCTTGCTTCAAAGCTTGAAAAATATGGCTTCCTGTGTTCAAAGAAGGGTTCAATTTTTAGATACAACCCTATATCATCATGGTTTGGTTAAAATTTTGATTGAACATCATTTAGCCAAAACAAATGATACATGGGACAATTTCTTGATAAGAAATCATTTTGAAGAGCCAAAAGAACCCTCACCTGAACCACAGCCTACAAGGAGAAGTAGAAAATGGAGAGCCTCAAAAGTTGAAATTGACAAAACAGTCCAAGAAAGTAGTGAGGAAATCATCTCAGAAAAGTTGACTCAAATCAAGAGACAACTTAAGAAAGAGAAGGTAATCAGGAAATCTGCCACAGAGAAAGGAGAGGGATCTTCCCAGCCAAGAAGAAGCCATAGACTAAAGGGGAAATTAAGGAAAACTCAAATCAAACAAACATGGGTGATAAATATAGAAGATGAGGAAACATCTATTGAAGAAGATGTTGAAGAGGATTTTAATGAAGGAACCCCTGAAATTGACCCTGCTCGGCAAGAAGTCTATGACTATGTTGAAACATTGGAAATGAAAGCTTCAGAGAGTAGAGAGAGAACCTCTAGTCCTCCACTGTTCGAAATAGATGTGTTAAGAAGGGATAGGTATGAGCTGGAAATACTTAATAGACACATCAAAAATGAGAATGACATTCTGAAGGAACAAGTCAAACTCAAAACCGATATGAACTCAACCTTATCTCTACATATAGACAAAGTGGAAAAGGCTAATGAAAAGTTGAAAAAGAGGAACAAGAAGCTAATCAGGGCACTTACCAACTTAAGGTTCAAACTTGTCATCAGAAAACCCATAAGATATTTAGCTTCCAGGCAAAGGAGAAGGAGAGGATTAGATGTTCTTGCAGAAGCCTTTGAGTTTATGGAATAAGTTGCATGAGGACATGCAAAAAGTCAGCAGTGGGGGTATGTTGAGCCTCAAGATTGTGCTTTCTTTCATCTTACTTTACCTCATTTTCCTTTGTCCATTGTTATCCCAGACCCAATTGATCAATGAATTTAGTTTAAATTACTCTTAGAATGATTAACATGACTGACTTGCTAATTTTTGTGATTTTTGTCATTGTAATGCATTTTGACCGGAACTAGCTGCAGAATGCAGACATTCCGTAGCTAACCGGCAATTCTGCAACTGTCTTCACGTTTGGGTATGTTCCAGGTGGCCTCTCAAGAAAAACCGCATATGGGTATATTCCACGTCATGTCTACATTGTTCGTTGCTCACCACGAAGGAAGAAACGAATTCTGGATATGGTTTTGGTACGTGGGAACACATTTAAGAAGGCAGACTTCTAATAGGACTGTCTTAGTCCAGATGTCCTTTTCCTTTTTACGCAACCACTTCAAGAGTCCTAATGTGATTTCGATAAGGGAAGACAATGATCCTGGAATTGTTGCAAGTCTTTTTATGTACATTTGTTATATAAACACTTGGGAAACCAAGAGCTAGGCTAGATTTTGTTCTAGATTTTGCTTAGATTCTGTGCTACATTTCTGAAGACGCAGATTGCTCTGTTCAAGTTATTTCTCCTTTAATGAAGCAGACAGTATTGTTTTGAAAGCGTTGATTTGATTTGGAGTTAGATTATGTCTGGTGGTAGAGGGCCCCTGCCCCCTGTACGGATTTATTTGCGTAATTTAGATAAGTATTCTAGCTGCCTTTACGTTTTTGAAGTTGAATTCGTAGTTGTTTTCATTAGCTACTATAGTTATACTCGTTCTAAAAACGCTTCCAAAAGAAGAAGCTCTTCCAAAAGATTATGATCATGAATGGGAATTGGCTATAGTATTGTAGGATTTAATTGCAATCTCTTTTATTCACCATCACAGTTATACTTATGCTAAGCACTCTTCCAAAAGAAGAAACTCTTCCAAAAAATCCTTATACTGTCTTAAGCATGATTGTGATCTTGAACATTTTAGTTGTGTGTTTTCACTAAGTACCATAGTTGTTCTTGCTCTTAAACGCTTTTCCAAAATATCATAATGACGGGTAGGAGATGGCTATGATATCTTAGTTTTTCATTGCTTTCAGTCTTTATGTTTGCATTTGCACTGAATTGTACAGTTAGGATTGTTCTAAGAAACTCTTCCAAAATACCAATCATGATGGACAAACAGACTATATAATTCCATAGAATAATGCATGATAGCCTAGTTAGGATACTCTGGAGTTTAATTGCACTTAACTCATGCTCAGTTATTGCTCTTCCAAAATATCATAATGATGGGTAGGAGATAGCTATGATATCTTAGTTTTTAATTGCTTTCAGTCTTTATGTTTGCATTTGCATTGAATTGTACAGTTAGGATTGTTCTAAGAAACTCTTCCAAAATACCAATCATGATGGAAAAACAGACTGTATAATTCCATAGAATAATGCATGATATCTTAGTTAGGATACTCCGGAGTCTAATTGCATTTAACTCATGCTCAACCATTTTATTTTGAGTTTGATAATGATTTGTTAGTTCAGCACTGTTTTAGACTAGTGACATCTTAAGTTCAGTTTTATCTTAACTCATTGCATTTGCACTCTACATTCAGTTGTCATTCACTGCATATTAGGTTACTTCAGTTGTTAAACTTAACAAAACATCCTTCATTATTTACAAACCTCTTTTTGTTCTAAAATATATAATTGATTCATAACCATATGAACAGAAGACAATATCATTTCAAAGTCTGAAGTAATTTTGCAACTTCCTTATCATCTCACAAACAAACATTTCCTCAAAAGACTATTTTAAAAATCTGTAACCTTTGAGTGAAGTGTAGTATTATCAAACTAAGTTGCAGAATAGAGTTAGGAACTAGTCTTAAAGTAGAGATCTTATGATGGTATCAATGTTTTACTCCAAATATGCTTCAACAAATCTCTAATCATGGATAACATGTTGCATCATTATAAGTTAGTTGTTTAACTGTTAGGAGAATTTGCATGCTTAGCTGACCATGTCTCAAGCTCTCTCTCAAAACACCTTTGATGAAAGAATTTGACAAGTTGAGTTTATGTTTTGAATCATTTGCTTAAAAGTCATTATCAAGCTTTGTTTTTGCTTAGTCATAGTTTAGATTTGATTATGTTTCAATATCTGCAATTGAATTTGTCATTTGTCATCAACCAACTAGGCTTCACTCTGTTTTTAATCATTAGCTTCCTTCCACTAGCTTTCTAGTCATTTTCCTTGTGAACATAAAACTACCAAAAGACCAAAAACATCATAAATCATCACAAAAGACCAAAAACATCATAAAACACTAAACACAACGCATTAAGAAACAAACACCTAGGTACATACAGTACACTTCACTTCAACAGTTTACCAACCCTGGTTGACAATTAAATGAACTCAATTTAGGAGACTAGGTTGAGAACAAACACCTGTTTTCCCAAAAAGTGTCGTTTAGGGCCTCAAAATGACTCCGGAAGTTCAGGACCCAAAAAAATGCTATAAATAGTAAGTTGTGCTGAAACTTTCAATCTGAAAGAACTGACGGTGGGGGTTCAAATGGAATAGGTGGGTGGCCACCAATATCCACCTAGATCATTAAGGCCCCAAAATGGCTCTAAGAGTGTAGGACTCGAAAACCTGCAAAAAAATAGTAATTTGTGCTGAATGTGAAAAGCTACAAGAATTGATGTTGTGGGTCCAAATGGAATAGGTGGGTGGCCACCGATATCCACCTGGATCATTCGTCCCTCCTTAGGAAGCAATTGTCTCCATTGCGTTAAGTTCATCCATGGGGGGTGGGAATTCTTTTGAACTTGGTATTAGATTTTTACAGGATGCCGCGGACCTCTTGGCGGACGTGCTGGATGTAGATGTGCCACCGGTGGGAAGACGTTGAAGGATTTGGGAAAAATTATCCATCATCGCGTTCCTCTATTTCTCGAGGGCCTCCTCGAACAAGATTTTGATAGGATCTTCTACTCCTTCGTCTTTCTTTCCTTCCGCCATGGGGGGTCATTGGGGTTTGCGAGGCTGATCTTGGAAGGGTGCAACCAGATCGAGCCCGAACTCCTTATACCCTACCACATTGGGGACATGCAAAGAAAAACAGAGAAAGAGCAGACCCGCTCTGATACCACTAATCCAGATTTATGCAGGAACGCAACAGAATACTGATATAACCATAAAAAAAGAGATGCAACGGAAATAATGCTTCATTTTATTAATAAATAAATCACTGAAATAGGCTTACAAACATAATGGAAACTAGCTAGGGCGTTGGTAGCTTATCTCTGAGAAGAGATGTGGTAGGTGCAGGCCTCTGAGTTGTGTTACATTGAGGCTAGAAGGCCTATTATAGAAATAATGGAAATAGATGAGCTAGGGTACTGGCAACGCTTATCTCTTAGAAGATATGCATCGACTACCAGCCCTTGAACTGCGTTACAAAACTAAAATGATGGGAACAAGCGAGCTAGGGCACTGGTAGTGCTTATCTTTGAGAAGAGATGTGTCAGCTCCCAACCCCCTGAAATGTGTTACAATGAGGCTCGAAGGCCTATTTATTTTTGAAAAACAATGTAAAACCCAAAACGTCCAAAAGCCTAACCCTAGGAGATGAAGCGCCAAAACTATGGGCCCCGTTTGGGTAAATTGGTGTTTCAACTTCCCGAGGACGTAATTTTGGCATCCGATCTCCGTTTTACGTGCTCAATAGCTTGCTAGAAAGATCTGTCTAAGGAATACAACTTTTGGTGTGAGAAACATTGGTCCATAGGGACCCATGTTGATCCCAGTTTTCCCAAAAAACGTCGTTTAGGGCCTCAAAACGGTTCTAGAAGTTCAAGACTCGAAAAACTGCTAAAAATAGTAAGTTGTGCTGCAACTTAAAAAATAAAAGAACTGATGGTGGGGGTTCAAATGGAATAGATGGGTGGCCACCAATATCCACCTGGATCATTAAGGCCCCAAAATGGCTCTGGGAGTGCATGAACCAAAAACCTGCAAAAAATAGTAAGTTGTGTTGAATGTGAAAAGCTGTAAGAATTGATGCTGCAGGTCCAAATGGAATAGGTGGGTGGCCACCGATATCCACCTGGATTACCATGACCCCTCCCTTTTCCTCTGTGCCTCAGCCACCTCAACAAGATCCTACTCCTGTTGCGAAAGCTTCGGATGAAGGGGGAAAAGATCACAAGAAGGCAGCTAAGGACAAGGCTGCCCAAACAAACACTGCTCCTCCTCAGCCGCCAAAGCACACCCCCCCGTGTGCTTTGTGTGATGTTTTCGGTCATGCCACCCATCATTGTCTTGAGCTGCCTCGTATCAAGCCCATGTTTAATGTCGCGTTTCCTAAGTGTAAGGTCCCTGAAACCTCTGTTTCTTCCTTGACTGTAGCCAATAACCCCAAGAATGTTCACACCAACCACCCTTGTGCTTTGTGTGATCTCCATAGCCATTATACCCACTTTTTCCCTGATTCAAGCATTACTGTGCCTCTTTAGAGGTAGTTCGGGAGTACGAGATTGAATAGAACCAGTCTGCCTCTCCCGTCCTCGCGCAGTATGCTTCAGGCCAACCTGAGGATACCTATGCTCCCATTGACATTCCCCCTCCCGATGTCGAGATGACAGAGTCTTCAGCCACCATTCTCTACCTGTCCTCATCCATGAGATCTGTTGGGTGTAGGAATTACACTTAAGAAAACTCCTCAACACTTAATTTGTCAACTCGGGGGATTCGTAAACTTAGAGACGAAGCACAGGAAATGCTAGAGATGGTATGAATCTTCCTAATATAAATCCTTACTTTCTTTAAAGGAAATATTGCAAAATCAAATCAAAAGAGAAAAAGGGAAACTTGAACCATCAAAATAATCTGAGACTTGGAACAAGGAGGAATGCATTTGCAAGAGGGAATTAAAAATAAAAGGCAATCACTCCAACTAATGGTTGTTTAATCTACTGAGTGTGTATGTTTTCTTTAGCAGTCTTATCAGATGGGCCCTTAAACCTGCTTCTTTAGAGGTTTCCTTCTTGCACTAATCTGTCCTGCACTAGTGCAGGAACAGAGATTTACGTGGAAGGTATAAATGGTGTCTTTACTAAAGTTTTTTCTTTACTTCAGGCAAGGGCTCGAAATTTTCAAGGTTCATAGCACTCAGATCTCGTGGTAAGAAATTGGTTCTTGCACCGGATCAAAGCTTCCTGCACTAGCATTTAATTCTTAAATGAGTGCTTAATTATTGTAAGTGCTGTTGTACTGTTAAATTGAATTGCACACATAAAAAGTGAATGTTTCTGATCTTAACAGAGTGAAGGAATAAAGAAACAATAAATATACATTTATCCTATCATAAGAATTAAATGAAAGAAAGAAGGTTGCAAAAAAGTAGACTATGAAAGCTTGTTGCATCACACCAATGTGCACTGGTGCAGGTTCATTTCTCCTGCTTGGACCAGGTGGGAATACCGTTCAAACAAAATTTTAGAAAAAGGAAATATCACACCAACGTGCACTGGTACAGGTTAGTTTCTCCTGCTTGTACCAGGCCGAGGAAAACCAATCTGAAATCAAGTGCAGGAAAGTAAATTGTAGGGAAAGAAAATGTATCTACTTCACACAATGGATCCGCTTGCACTCAAACAGGAATACATGTGATTGAAGTTAAATCACACTTGACAATATAAACACAAATTACAGGAAAAACAAGAAATGGGGTAAACGTGCTGGATTGGCTCGACCCTAGCCAACCAACGCATTTCCCTCTTTAAATAAAAACGCTGTTCATTAGTTTAATCAATTCATCATCTTAAAGACAGAAACACAATTTCTGAAACATGAGGCAAAGCTCCCTTTTATTAATTCATTGAGGCAAATACATGCGTGAATACATTGTCCAGCCCAGATTCGGGTGATAACAAAATAACCTGGTACCGCCTCTCTGTTCTCTTTATGCTATCAAAATTTTCTCCAAAAACTTTTGCTCCCTAGTCCTATTTACATTTTACATTATATAGATCTCTGGCCAAAGGCCAAAATAGATTGTTCAACCGATTCATAAGAAAATGCAGAATTTAGTTTTGGCCTTCAAAATAAGATGGTTTTGCAAAACTGGTCGTAGCTAACTAGCTTTCGCCCTTCACGGATTGGTCTCGGATGCCTTTGAATCACTCTGCTATCATGGCTAAAGCGGATCAAGATGAGGCGGTGATTGAGGAGGTTTGGATCTGCTGCAAAGATTTGCTGTGCTGGCAACGGTGCAAGATCCGATCTTGCACTAGGATCAACGGTCACGGTAAGTACTCTATCTACCAAATAACCATTGGAGATATTGATAAGTTACAAAGAGTGATTTAAAAGTAAGAAATCATGTAACAGATATTAATTAATGCTAAGTTGAATTAAAAATATGAAGAATAAAGTTTATACGAAATATGTCACCGTGCTTGGACTGGTGCAAGATGAGGGTGCATAAAAAGGATAAAACAGAGGTAAATGGTTATGATTTAGGAAGGGGAAAATGGTAAAAAGAGAGAAAATTAGGGGGCTAACATCTTCCCATCCCTAAGCTATTGTGTGTCCCCACAAAACTCTTTACCTTTTCAAAAAACCTTCAAAACTTTGAGCATTCCAGCTCAATCCTGCTCTGTCATATTGACATCAGCCTGCGATGTTTCAAAATTTTTCTTTCTGATTTTATTCAGTTTATTTGTCACATTTTTAAGTCGCTTGAAACACTATGTAGCTCGGTACTTCCAAAGTCTGACTTCTCCTTTATTTTTCTGAATCTCCGCCGTTAATTCTTCTTTACTCTATTCCTTTTCCTTCTGCGCTTTAACTACGAGCTGCTCTAAGTTCTGCACTTGAAGCTCTAGTTCGACTACCTAAGCAACAGGAGTTATCAAATCTTCTTCGTATTTTGTCTCGATAGGGGCTATGTCTTCCTCAGGGACCTTAGTATCCCTCATGGTTTCAACAAACTCTTCTTCTTCTTCTTCTTCTTCTTCTTGCTCTTCCGGTTCTTCTTCTTCTTCTTCTTCTCCTTCTTGCTCTTCCGGTTCTTCTTCTTCTTGCATTGGTGTAGGAGGGGATTCAACGTCCTATGGGGACTGTGGCTCTTCGCCTACACTAGATTCCTCATTATTTCTCTGGGAATTTTTAATAAAATCGGCCAACAAGGTGTCATCTTTAACTTCTACAGATTTTGCTGCGTCCGCAAGGACTAACAGCAAGTCGTCTTCTTCGGGGGTCTGTTCATGTACTAGTGTTGAAGAGGGATTCTCTTCAATTGGTGCACCTACTATCTTCTTTTCTTTGGAGATGGGGCCTTTTCTTCTGTTGATTTCCTGAGTCGTTTCCTTTTTTCACTGGTGCAAGAAGGACTTCCCTTTTCATTTTTACTTGGACCCTTGCTTGTGCTGGCGGGGTCCCTTGTCTCTTTTCCAGCGGCTTTCTTTTATGCAACTATTTCAACAGCGCCTCCCAGGTAATACCTTTAATTTCCAACTGATTCTGAACCAAAATATTTATAAGGCCATGGTGATATAGCTTCTTATCAGCCTAGTCTGCCCGTGCGCCCTGCACACTCTTGGCCATTTTTTCCAAGCTCTTAAGAAAAAAATAAGGGAAATCCATCCTCCATCAGACGTGCCAGCCGGCTTTGAAATGCTGCAACATCCTGAAATGATACACAAAAGTGAGGGAATATCTCCCTTCGCAGGTTACAAATTTTTGTAGGATGAAAAGGAAGTCCCGCCGCTGTCCCAGCAGGGCACTGCGTGGAATTCCTTTCTTCCAATCTACCTTCATGTCCTTATCAACGACGAAATGTTGCCATCACTTCCTTTCTAGTTTCTGATTTTTAAAGTACTGCTCACCAGTATTTTCCAACCCTGTCGCTGCTGCTATAAACACTTCCGTAACCTTGAATTTTAGAGGCCCAATTTGCACTCAACCATTTTTGAAACTTTTAGCATATTGTAGGGCCTCTTCACTGTTGTGCCCGTCAAATTTTTGTAAAAATTGAAGAAAGGCCGAGTCTCGCAATAGTGCAAGACTATTGCGAAACTCAACAGTCTGTTCTACCTCACTGAGAGATGAGGGTTCACTTCAAACAGACAACATCGCAGTTTAACGGTTATGAACAGTCAAAAAACAATTACATGCAATCACCTGGAAAACTAGTTTTTATAAATAGGGATCCAACCGTCCACCATCCCTTCCATCTTATCACCCACTTATTTCACTGAAATAGCTGTGGATGTGCAACATCTTGAGATCGTACTGGATTGGGGCTTGTGGTGGCATTTTAATGGCTAGGTGAGGTAATCATTATGAGTGAAGGACGTCTAAGATCATGGGGGAAAGGGGGTAATTATGTTCAAGAAATGGTTAAACATTTCCGCACTACTTCATAATTCAAAAAAAAGAGAACTTTAGCATTTATTAAAAAATGATCATGATTCTTAAGTTAAAAACACCTTGCACTTTAAATAATTTTCTCCTAGTTAATATGATAGCACAAGTACTCATCAAATAAGTGAAAAAGGCTGCTTGTAAACTTTTATGATGACCACTTTCCTATGACATATGCTTATGAAAAGAACAAATTGTACTATGTCTCTGACAGGGTGCATGCTTGCACCGATCTGTTTACACCACTTAAACTATGCTGTTCTGCTGGTACCATTCTGCTTGCATTATTATATTGGAAAATATGCTTGCACTGGTGCAAGCATATTGTCTAAAAAAGGAAAACATGGAATTTAAGTAAAATGTAGGCTGGAACTTCTAACATGGCTCCCTCAACTGGTACTGGAAATTTTCAGTGCAAGCATATTGTCTAAAAAAGGAAAACATGGAATTTAAGTAAAATGTAGGCTAGAACTTCTAACATGGCTCCCTCAACTGGTACTGGAATTTTTCTTCGCCCTTTCTTGATGCTTCAGAGCATATCCTTTTGCTCTTTGTGCACGAGATCCTGCAATGAATTCATGAGGGAACAAGGAAGTGGGAAAAGGGAAAATTTTAGAATGGGAAGGAATTCTGTTACAGGGATTCCAGGAATAGTACCACAAGAGGGGATAAACAGAAGTGGGATAGGAATTTTTTTTTAAGGATAAAGCGGGGTTTTTACAAAGCGGATAGGGTAAATTTAGAAGAATGTGGGAAGGTTAATTATTTTGGGATTGAAGAAGAAAACTGAGGGGATATTACGAAAGTGGGATATGAAGAAAGGAAGAAAATTTTCTGGAAGGTCTGCCTGCAATGGTACAAGGAAAAAATAACTGCAGCGAGAACTAAGCATTACCTGAAATAAAAATATCCATGTTAATTATCCCCATTGTATAAAGATTGGTTCTGTTGAACCTGCTTTTACTTAGTGGTCGCTAGCATATCTAAAGATCAAGAAACATTCTATTTTTATTAGAAATTTTTGATCTTCCTACCAGTAGGCTGGTTTTCAGGTTGATCCTTCTGCAATCATGTCAGCGAACTGATTTTCATAATTACAGGAAAATATTTTTTCTTTACTTTTTTTTTTATATTATTTTTAAGAAGAAAAGGATTCATGTCTTCAAAAGGTTGGTATTACCATTCACCATTACCGTCCTGAATTTCTATTGGACTTGTTGTGTAAAATATTTCCTGGAAAGTGTCTGAAAATACTTCTTTAATCTGTGTCCATTTACTAGGAATATTGAATTTTTTCCATCAATAGTTTTAACTTCTACTGCTCCATTCTCAAATACTCGGATCACTTCATAAGGTCCCATCCAATATGTATGGAACTTCCCTTTAAAAATTTTAAATCTAGAATCATAAAGGAGTACCTAGTCACCTGGTTGGAATTGCTTTTTCTGAATAGACTTGTCATGCCACCTTTTGCGTTGTTGCTGAATTAGTATGTTCTGCTAGATATCATCCCTACGAAATTCATCTAAATCATTTAATTGGAGAAGACGATGTTGTTGTGCCTTAGATAGATCTAGTCCTAACTGAACTGCAGTTTTGAAAGTTTTGATCTGGAACTCAATTGGTAACATAACCTGTTTTCCATATACCAGCTCATATGGTGTATGTCCCGTGCTATTTCTCCAAGTGGTTCTGTATGCCCACAAAGCTTCTGGTAATATTTCAACCCAATCCTTCCGATGCATATTCACTGTCTTTTTAAGAATGGACTTGATCACTTTGTTTGTGGATTACACCTGGTCATTTGCTTGCGGGTGATACGGCATGGATTTCCTGTGCCGGATCTTGTATTGCTCCATCACACCCTGTACTAGATTAGAAATAAAATACAGACCATTGTCAGAAACAATTTCTCTAGGCACACCAAATCTAGTAAAG
Source organism: Pinus albicaulis (assembly GCA_034641835.2). Classification (NCBI taxonomy): domain Eukaryota; kingdom Viridiplantae; phylum Streptophyta; class Pinopsida; order Pinales; family Pinaceae; genus Pinus; species Pinus albicaulis. Next base: position 30,457,370 of record CM076577.1, read on the forward strand.
ATTTTAGTAAAAAGAAAATCAACAACAACTTTTTCTGTAGCAAAAGAAATAACTTTAGCTTCTACCCATTTCGTAAAAAAATCTGTAAAAACCAAAATATGCTTTTTACTTAATGATGTTGGATTTATTGGCCCTATAAAATCAATAGCCCATTTTTCAAATGGCTCAATCATAACTTGGGGACATAAAGGCATTTCATTGGTTTGATTAGGCTGGCCCATTCGTTGACAGCTATCACATCACATGACATACTGTTTTTCATCCTTAAACAAGGAAGGCCAAAAGAAACTAGCACACAATACTTTATATGTAGTCCGCTTATCAGTGAAGTGGCCTCCACAAGGTTCATCATGAGCATATTTCAATATGTCAAACACTTCCTCCTCTCTCACACATCTACGGATAATTAGATCTGGACCAGTGTAAAAGAGATCTCCTTGAATCCAAGAATATGCAGCGCTTTTCTGAATAATATTCCGCTTTTCGCGAGCGGAAAAGTGGGGTGGTGTTTTCCCAGTAACCAAGTAATTAGCAATGTCAGAAAACCACGGAGAATCTGTTGACATAGCAAAAAGATGTTCATCTGGAAAATCATCATTAACAAGAGTTACTTCACCAGGATTATCTAATCTAGAAAGAAAATCTGCTACAACATTAGATTTCCCTTGTCTATCAATAATAGTAACATTAAACTCCCGCAACAATAGAAAACACCTAGTCACTTTACTGCTTGTCAATGGTTTGTTCATCAAATATTTAATCGCGGAATGATCAGTATGTACAAATAATTCATATCCTATAATATAGTGCCTGAACTTATTAATTGCAAAAATTACACCTAAAAACTCTTTCTCTGTAACTGTATAATTCAATTCAACGGAAGACAGATTATTAATAATATAATAAATAGCATAGGATTTCTTATTTTCCTCTTGTCCCAAACCTGAGCCAATAGCCAAATCTAAAGCATCAGAGGAAATGTGAAAAGGCAGGGACCAGTTAGGACCTTGCAAAACTGGTGCCCGTACCAACTTTTCCTTCAATGTTTCAAAAGACTGTTGGCAAGCTGTGGACCAAGAAAATTCACTATCCTTAGCTAGAAGTCAAAAAATAGGGGCAAATATCTTAGAAAATTTTTCAGTGAATCTTCTATAATAACCAGCATGTCCTAAAAAACCTGTTACTTCCCTTTGAGTTTTGGGTGCAGGAAGATGCCAAATGATTTCAATCTTTGTCGGATCAAGCTGGTTATCTTTATCAGAAATCAAATGGCCAAGTACCACTCCCACTTTGCACATTAATCTACATTTCTTGTCACTGAAAGCAAGATGGGATTCTTGACAACGAAGAAGTACTTTCTCTAGATTTTTGAGAGCTTCCTGAAAAGAATCGCCAAACACAGAAAAGTCATCCATATAAATTTCTACAAATTCTAGATCAACAAAAATGGCCAGGAATTCCCTTTGAAAGGTGGCCAGGGCATTACATAAACCAAAGGGGAGCACTTTATAATCAAATGTACCCCATGGACATGTAAAAGTAGTTTTAACCCGATCTTCGAGTGAAATCTGTATCTAGTTATAACCACTGAAGCCATCCAAAAAGGATAAATATTTCTTTCCTGCAAGGGTATCAAGCACCTGATCAATAAAAGGGAGAGGGAAGTAATCTTTAAGAGTGGCTTTGTTTAATTCTCGATAATCAATACAAATATGCCATCTTCCATCTTTCTTAGGTACAAGCACTAATGGAGAGACCCACTAATTGTCGGAAATAGGATAGATAAAACCAGCATCCAAGAGTTTCTACACTTCTTCCTTCACAATATCTCTTAGAGATGGATTCATTCGCCTTTGCGGTTGTTGGACAGGTTGGGTTCCTTCTTGAATATAAATATGATGTGTGCAAGTTTCAGGAGGGATACCCTTCATATCTTCATAGCCCCAAGCAAAGGCACTAAGATGGTTTTGCAACAAATTCACAAGCTGCTCCTGCTGAGATGAGTCCAAATCTGAACTAATATGCAAGGATTTACAAGGGCTAATCTCAACAAGAGTAGTGTCAGGCTCGGGAGTACTCAAGGGAGTGGTCAAATGTAGCGGTACAGAAGAATGAGAATCATGATTATCTTGAAAATCTAGGCTGAAAATCTGGCTCAATGGCTCATAATTAGGCATAGTGTCTAGATTATTCAGGAAATATTGAATCTCATCTTCTGGTGAAGACCCAATATAATGATGGATAAGAGAAATGGACCGAGCCTCCTCATCACTGCTTTGATCCAACCATAAAGTATCTCGAAGGTCCTGAATGGATCTGGCAGGGGGGTATAAGGTAACTTTCTTCCTAGAATCTCCATGTGAAATATACATATCACTGGAACGACATCCAATATATGCATCAGCCGTAGCAAGCCATGGTCGACCCAAGATCAAGGGATGTCCTCCTACTGGGTTATTTGGCTGAAGCATAATGAAATCAATAGGATATTCCCAAGAATCTAATGAGATGATCACATCGTCCAATACTCCTTCTGGCTTAATTATAGATCTATCTGCTAATTCAAGCACAGTGGGAGTAGGGCGAAGATGAGATAACCGAAGTTGATCCATAGTTTGCTTAGTCATGACATTAATGGCTACCCCCAGGTTTATAAGAACATTAGAGACAAGGACATTACCAATTTGAACTGAGACAACAAGGTTTCTGGGATCAATATATTTTTCCATAGACACACATCCTGTCATCAAATCTGCTGCCCTACCAACAAATTGAATGGTTTGGGGTTCCAATCTCTTCGTCCTGGGTTTCTTGAGATAGAGTTCCTTAATAATCTTGGTACAAATGGGGATCTATTTAATGGCTTGAAGCAAAGGTATCTTAATGAAAAGATTCTGAAGCTCAGATGCCAAACTAGTGTCAGAAATAGGCTCACTTCTTTCCATTACTATCCTCTTTGGGAATGGAGGCTGGTTGGAAGAAGATGGCAAGGATTCAGAGGGTAAGGGATGCTTAGTGACAGCTTTCAGAGAGTGGTTAAGTGTTTCCTCTTCTCCTTTATCTTCAATGATCACCATAGGTTGCTTCTTTTTTCTGATGTTACAGTCCTTCTCGATCTTAATTGAATATCATGAACCCCAACTGGAATAGACTGGTACTCGAATGATAAAGGTGGGTTTGTTAGCTGGATCATTTGCACTGCGTTATTATTATTAGGATTAGGCATAGATTGAGCAGGAAACTGAGGAGGTCAAAAGGGTGGAGGTAAAGGCAACAGTGGAGTGGACTGACTCGGAAGTTGAGGCATTGAATAAGGTGTATGTGTAGATGGATCTGACTGCATAGGTGGCTGGTAGGAATATGAAGAATGAGTTGGCCCTCTCCAAACTTGTTTCCATGGTTGAGAAGGTTTCCCATGTTGATATTGATTCCCATACTGCCACTGTTGATGAGAGTTAGGATAATAATACACATGTGAATTATAACCAAATAGTGTGGAGAAAATTCAGGAGCCATACCTGTACCTACTTGAGGCTAGTTCCTTCTTGCTTCCATAGCATACAAGTATTCAGCTTTAGGCTGTCCCCCTGTAAATACAGCTTTGAGTCCTAGTATAGAGGGAAATTTTTTTGTGATATGGTCTTCTGCACAAATAACACACTTATTAGTTTCTTTCAAATTAAGAGGAAACTCTTTAGGAGGATGCTTGTCTCTACATTTAGGATAGAAAACACATAATGACTCTTGTTCCTTCATAAGTTTCTGCTGAAATTTTAAAGAGTCTAACTGTTTAGTAACAATGTTCATTATATCAATTTTCATGTTTTCCATTTTATTTTATAGTCCAATAATCATAGCATCAGTAGATTCAATTTTTCTATTTCTATTTCGAGTTCCTCTACCGTATCTATACTGGTTTCTTGAAAATTTCTTGCATAATTCACAAATTTGGTCAAAATTTTGCTGAGAAATATCACCTTGTCCTAACAGATTCAAATTATTTCTAGCATTATCAGTAAGTCCTCTTAAGAACAAGGTTCTAATAGTGTTGGGATCAAGCTTAAGTTTTGACCTTTGTAAAATATATAGAAATATTTCCATATAATCTTCAAAAATTTCATCATCATCTTGTATGATTGTAAAAATTTCATCCTACATGTCCCGAGTTTTGCAATATTCTTGATATTTAGACAAAAACACTCTCTTCATATGATCCCAAGAGGTTATAGTGTTTCCTCCTAACCCCATAAACCAGCGTAGAGATGAGTCCTTGAGAGTAACAGGAAATAGTCTTAACTTCTGAGCATCAGTTGCATAATCATAACTTCTACACAGAATATCAAACTCGAATAGAAAAGAGTCAGGATCTTCATGAACTTTACCATGGAAATGAGGAAGAGATGATGGTGGAATATTCTTCATTTGCGCCAAAGTATTAGGATCCACAATTGGAAACACAAAAGTGGATTGTTCTTCACTTACCTAGTTGTCACCAGTCCATTCCAAATTATCTTCTTGGTCCACCATTGTTCCCCTTTTACTTGTACCTCTCTCAACAGGCTGATCCACCCCTGAGCTGTTATCACCAGAATCCAGGTGGATTGTTCCTGCGTGATGGGTTTGAATTGGATTGGGTTTCTTGCTTACAGAAGGAGACCCAATATGAAAATTGTTTTTAGAATTATTTCGGCCCTTAGTGGGCTTCGAATCCTTACCTTTTCTAGGCATTCATTTCAAAGGAAAAGAAGAAGGAAAACATAACAGACAACTTCTAAAAAATGCTGTCAGAAATCAATTAACACCAGTAAAATTCCTTCAAAGAAGCTCTTCCAAAAAATACTGCAAAAAAAAAGGAAAAATGACCTCTATTTGTATAATCAGAAAATTCTTACCAAATCAAATCGCCTCCTCAGCAACGGGGCCAAAATGTTGGGTGCAGGAATTACACTTAAGAAAAATCCTCAACACTTAATTTGTCAACCCGGAGGATTCGTAAACTTAGAGACAAATCACAGGCAATGCCAGAGATAGTATGAATCTTCCTAATATAAATCCCTACTTTCTTTAAAGGAAAGATTTCAAAATCAAATCAAAAGAGAAAAAGGGAAACTTGAACCATCAAAATAATCTAAGACTTGGAACAAGGAGGAATGCATTTGCAAGAGGGAATTAAAAATAAAAGGCAATCACTCCAACTAATGGTTGTTTAATCTACCGAGTGTGTATGTTTTCTTTAGTAGAGACACTTTAGCAGTCTTATCAGATGGGCCCTTAAACTTGCTTCTTTAGAGATTTCCTTCTTGCACTAATTTGTCCTGCACTAGTGCAACAACATAGATTTACTTAGAAGGTATAAATGGTGTCTTTACTAAAGGTTTTTCTTTACTTCATGCAAGGGCTCAAACTTTTCAAGGTTCATAGCACTCAGATCTCGTGGTAAGAAACTAGTTCTTGCACCAGATCAGAGCTTCCTGCACTTAGCATTTAATTCTTAAACGAGTGTTTAATTATTTCAAGTGATGTTGTACTGTTAAATTGAATTGCACATATAAAAAGTGAATGTTTCTAATCTTAATAGAGTGCATGAATAAAGAAACAATTAATATACATTTATCTTGTCATAAGCATTAAATGAAAGAAAGAAGGCTGCGAAAAAGTAGACTATGAAATCTTGCTGCATCACACCAACGTGCACTGGTGCAGGTTCATTTCTCCTGCTTGGACCAGGCGGGAATACCATTCAAACAGAATTGCAGAAAAAGGAAATATCACACCAATGTGCACTGGTGTAGGTTTGTTTCTCCTGCTTGTACCAAGTGGAGGAAAACCAATCTGAAATCAAGTGCAGGAAAGTAAATTGCAGGGAAAGAAAATGTATCTACTTCACAAAACGGATCCACTTGCTCTCAAACAGGAATACATGTGCTTGAAGTTAAATCACACTTAACAATATAAAAAAAAATTACAGGAAAAACGGGAAATGGGGTAAACATGCTGGGTTGGATGGGCTTTACCCAACCAACGTGTTTCCCTCTTTAAATAAAAATGTTATTTAGTAGTTTAATCAATTCCTCAGCTTAAAGATAGAAACACAATTTCTGAAACATGAGGCAGAGCTCCATTTTATTTATTCATTGAGGAAAATACATGCGTGAATACATTGTCCAGCCTAGATTCGGGCGATAACAAAATAACCTGTTACCGCCTCTCTATTATCTTTCTGTTATCAAATTTTTCTCCAAAAACTTCTGCTCCCTAGTCATATTTACATTTTACATTATATAGATCTCTGGCCAAAGGCCAAAATAGATCATTCATCCGATTCATAACAAAATGTAGAATTTAGTTTTGGCCTTCAAAATAAGATGGTTTTGCAAAATTGGCCGTAGCTAACCAGCTTTCACCCTTCATGGATTGGTCTCGGCTGCCTTTGAATCACTCTGCTATCGTGGCTGAAGCGGCTCAAGACGAGGCAGTGATCGAGGAGGTTCAGATCTGCTACAAATATTTGCTGTGCTGGCAACGGTGTAGGATCTGATCCTGCATTAGGATCAGTGGTCACGGTAAGTACTCTATCTACCAAATAACCATTGGAGATATCGATAAGTTACAAAGAGTGATTTAAAGTTAAGAAATCATGTAATAGATATTAATTAATGCTAAGTTGAATTAAAAATAATTATGTTATCGTGCTTGGAATAGTGCAAGATGAGGGTGCATAAAAGGGGTAAAATAGAGGTAAATGGTTATGATTTAGGAAGGGGAAAATGGTAAAAAGAGAGAAAATTAGGGGGCTAATAAGATCCACGGTGGAATCTCCCTCTGAGACTTCCCCTTCTATTTCACTTAACCTCCCTTCAACGATCACCCTGGGCTCAACATCAGTGGATCCCTTATCTTCTTGTTCTTCCATCACCCCCCGTGACGATGTGCATGTGAACCTTTCTTTTCATGATGCTGAATCAGGTAGCTTTCCCGTGTCATGTGGTTACCCTTCCACCAGTCACCCCATATTTTACTGTGATGATGACATCATGGAAGCCTTTTCCACCCTTGACTTCATATTTCCCGCCATCTGTGTCTATGGTGACTTTCACGACCTATGCACAAGCTTCCCCCAAGGCATCTCCTACACAACACCTACCCATCGCTGTGCGGGTGATATAAATCCTATGCAGAGCACTCCCTCTAGTAGTGTGTGTTTGATTTCCACCTTGCGTTCAGGTTGCCAGCATTGTTCATCATCCTCTCATTTTTTGTCTTGTGGCACCTTTCAGATGGACGCCCCGTCCACACCTTATATTTGTTATGCCGATGGTGCAAGTTTCTACTCTCATAATCTAGCCTCGGCAGGTTGGGCCATTTTTACCCCCTTACATTCGCTTGTACTCTCGAACGGTGTATGCATTGGTACTGCCACCAATAACCAAGCTGAATATGATGCAGTGCAAGGTTTATTAGCCTATGCTCTTTCCCATCGCATCCTTCACCTTCATGTTCGTATAGATTCCCTGATTCTTGTCATGCAATTTAATGGTGTCTATCGTGTGCATAATCCTATCCTTTTTAGAATATATTTACGAGTGAAGCTTTTGATGCGTGAATTTGAAATCATTACATTTAGTCATGTACCTAGAGCACAAAATCACTATGTAGATAGCATTGTAAAAATATTCTATATTGGAACTTATCACACACATTTAACACAAGACAATAACATAAACCATAAAAACGATGCATATCCATTATATGTGTCATTCAAAATGTTTTAGAGTCCATCAACTTTGATACATTTGACATGCCCATAGCATGTTACAAAAAAAAAAATTGGGGGCACCACATGCCCCTACACCTAATCACTATTTGGAGGATCCTGGGCCAATGGCTCTACTCCTGCAGCTCATAGATCATGCATCCCCTGTCTGGCCATCGCCATGCACTGCATGACCCCTCGCCACTATGAGGGTAGACCAATACATGGCTCTATGTACTGGTCATCCAAGTCTTGCCAGCTGCGCTTCGAAACACTGGTCAAAAGCCTCTCACATCTATGATGGATGTCCTCCAGGAGGGCCACTGCATCCTACTTTTGCGGTGCTCTTGACCCACTAGGTCCTACAGCTCCTGCTACTGTAGGCCGTCCCATGTACCCGGCCAGTTTCACCGATGCTGTATCTGAATACCAAAAGTGAATGAATCAGTACCATATACAACCTTTTGAAACTTTAAAAAACACATAAAATATTAGCAACTTGTCACTTACAATCGGGCCCCTGTACTCGACCAGGTGGCAGTGGAAAGTCTAGGTCCCCACGATAAATCATCCCACTGTAGGGATAGTCGTTTATGTGTTTTGGAATCTAATCCCAATGAGTGAAAAACTTGAGTCAGAACACTCGTCCGACTTCCCCACCTCCCCCTCTGCATAGTAGCCGCCCCCAGCAGTACATCCTTGGCTCTCTCGAGCCCCCATCCTGGATTTGTATGCGAGTTTGGAGTGTCAAGATATTCTCAAAGAAGAGCGAACACAACACCATGCCATATGCACAATCATGGTTCACTTGCCACTTGCATAGCGACAAATATCGTTTCAATGACGACAGCATCATTTGGGCCCACCCATAGTAGGTCCCACTCAACACACTCTCAACAAGCATCATCTGACCCCCAATGATGTGGTGGAGTGCATGGTTGCCCAGGATCCGTAGCACTACTGCGACCACAACACGGGTCTCTAGCCTTTATAAATCCCCGACCGGTATCTGTGTCCCCTTCACATGGAGACCTAGTCAACAATGGAACTCTACAAACTCCATGATGTTCTACCCTCGTGGTAATAAAGGTTGTGTATTCCCCACCATCCCAAGTGGTGGGAGACCAGTTAGGAAATATATATACTAGACTGTCAACTTGATCCGGTGCCCCTGCACTATAAAGATCTTGTGATCCAGATCCCGTAGCTGAAAATCTGGGCCAACAAGGGCTCCCCAGCTCTCATCAAAGGGTTCTCCACAAACTTTAGGACCCAAAACCTAGCCAATGCACTATGGACACCATGATCCTCTTGGATCTTTGACTGTAATGTGTCCAAGTCTCTCGCTCTCCAGTTGATCCTCAATTCTGCCATATCTGCACAAAACCATTATATTTGTCAGTGTACAGAAAGGAAAGACTTCATTCAACCATAAAAACCCAACTCTTAGCTAAGAAACAACACCAAAATCCCCTGCTTTGATATGTCACACTTTTAAGGAAAATCCTGGGACATGTCGCAGTTTTCTGCCCAAAACCTGCTACCCAGGTCGTAGATATTGCCCCAAAAAGTGCCACTTGGCTGTGAAGAAGAGCAGGGGGCTGTTCCTGAGATTTGGGTGCCTAAAATAAACTTTCAATCCACTGAAATGAAAGAGTAGGGTTGGGCCTCTTACCTGCAACTGACGAATCTCGATTCCAACGATCGGTTTGTCCGCTACAATCGCTGGAAGATTTAGGGCCTTTTCTCCTCTCTACATTCACCACAGCTACACTTGCAAATGAATCACATTGGAGGGAAAATGCCTTATTAAAAGAGAAACCCCATATTGTTATTTCATCGAATGTGACCAAACCATAGCCTGATTTGATAAACTGTCAACACCGTTGGAAATATCTCACCAAGCTCTCAAATCGGTATCCTTTATTTTTTTAGTGATTTTATACATCACCCGGACACATTTTTTCCAAGAAGGGTCACTTCACCACTCCTCAAAATCAGATTTATTCACTTGCAACACTTGTACTTGGGGCACCACTTTGCCTTCATACTTTTCCATACTCATGTCAATTTTCTTCATGAGTAACCATCTCGTACTCATGTTTTTATGGTCCCCACCGGCCCTGTTATGTGTGGAAGCATCATCAAGTCGCCCTTGTTTAGAGCATCCGATTTGAGTCATCATCGCATCCATGGAGTCTATCCTGAGTCCCCTTGTATCGGGCTATAGTCCTCCATCCTTCATTTCTTTGATCCTCTCTTGTGTCACCCATTTTTGCCTTCAGTCATACTGTCCTCTATCCTCTCTGGTGTCATGTCAGTTGCTGCCAAGTCATCCATGCCCTTTATGCTCTAACAAGGGAAGTTGTCAACCCGCTACTTAGTACCCCCAATTCCACCATTATCCCTTGTGTCAGTCTATCAGTCGCTCTACTATTATCTCTCGTGCCTTAGTTGAGGATTCCTTATTGCCTCACCTATGGTGGACCTCCTTCTGTCGACATCAGATTATTCATTCCAGAAGACAGGTCTAGAGGGCCGTGTACCTTGGTTCCAGCTTTCACTGTTGTTCGCTGCCTCGGGTCAGGCAAAGGGACTCTTTATTTCCCTTTGACTTGATTGTTTCTTAGCTTCATCTCCTTATGGCATGATCGAGATCCATATACTTGATGGTTCAGTGATGCAGCAGATTGTACCGGTGATTCCCGGGTGTGTGTGAGATGTTCCAGACCTCACGAGGGGGTTTCCCTTCAGGTAGCCCCCCACACACTCGAATGACTTCTCTATTACCGCCTTGGATTCAACTCCATAGATTTGATGGTTTCGGCCTCAACCGCTTGCAATGCCTCTTTAGTTTGCATGTATCATTCAGATTTTCAGAGTCCTTTCTTATTTTACAGGGCCTCTTTGGTTGTACTTATATCCAATGTACTCAGATATTATTGTATAAGTCCTGGCTGTTGTCCCAGGCATAGTATGTATGTGGGATCCATTATCATTTTTTTATCTGGCCCATGTTTATGCCAGCATGTACTATATAGTTGTAGAATTTTTAATACAATTATGTATTACCTAGATTCTCTTGATCTAAAAATTATATGCCAATGTTAAATAAAAAATCCTTCTACTTAAATCTTTGCGGAAATTTAATCGCCAATTGCAAACACATGAAGAAAGATCAATCACACATAACATAGATGTTTTTACCGGGAAAGCATAAAGCTAAAAACCACACTATCATATATTATGTATATATCATGGATCATGAAAAAATCTCATACAAAACTCTTATCCAAGAGCTCTCAGTACAATATATAATCGTCTCACACTGTCATACAAAAATTGGAAAATACATACGCCAATTTACTGCCTCCTGACAGTCTGCCTCCACTGCGCAATCCATGCTGATCACAATCCATGCTGATCACAATCCCTGAATGAATGAGATACTGCCTTGCCTTGACTACGCAATCCTCATTGGAATCTCCAATGTGTGTGTGGTTGCATGTGTGCACCCACTAATGTCACAACAGATAGTCAAACTGTCCCTTTCACCTATCTCTCAACTGGGTCTCCACTGGACCTGACATGCATGTAGTTAAAAATAGTAAATATTCAGTTGCATGTCATATCACTCCATGTGAATTAATTTAATATTGAATTCACTGATCTCTCACTAGCGTATCTTTATTTACAACTAGTTACAACTAGCACAACTGGGTTTCACTCACTTAACTGAGTTAAACTACTTTACAACTCACATAACTACACATCCAACTCTGTTACAACTTTTTATCACTCAGTTACAATGAAGTCCACTTGTATGTCCCACCAAAAAACCTTAGAACTCGTAATTACTTCAATCAACTAGTTTTCCACATCAGTTAACTGAAATTAAGTGCTTCAAGAGAATAGATTATTATTTATTGTCCAATTATTATTAAGAGATAATAATAACCGACATGCATTCTATTTTTAGACATGTGATCTATAAATAGACTTCACCCATGCATCTAAAAATAGAAACTCATTTGTAAACATAATTTTCTTAGCCATCTATAAATAGAATCCTACTATAAATATAATTTTCTCAAAATTCTAAAAATAGACATACACCTAAAAATAGCCTGCGGGACCCACCTAGTGTAGGTGCTTAATTTTCACTAGGATCATCATCTTGTTGAATCTCAACACTCCCTCTCAACAATAAAGGGATTATTCTTCACCATGATCCTACCTCTATGGTATTTGAATTTTCTCCTGGTGAGCGTCTTCGTCAGAATATCTGCATCTTGATATTTCATAGGAATGTACTGAAGCAACATGATATTGTGCTGCATACAATATCTAATATGATGATACCAGATATCTATATGCTTAGATCTATCATGAAACACATTATTAATCGAGAGTTTAATTCAACTCTGATTATCACAATGATCACTCTAGGGTCTAAATGAGAACCAAACAGACCAACCAGGATATTTCTCATCCAGAAAGCCTCACAAGCAGCTTGACTTGCTTCCATGTATTATGCTTCTGCTGAACTGAGTGCCATGGATCTGTGTTTCCTGCTGTACCAAGAAAAAAATATAGATTTGATACTGAATACCCCTCCTAACATTTTATTTTTTTCCGTTGGGCTGCCCGCCCAATCTGCATCCGTGAAGCCATGCAACTTCACCTCATCCGTCTGTCTATACCATAAGCCATACTCAGATGTGCCCCTGAGATATCTCAGGACATGGTTGCCCGCCTTCCAAAAAGCTTGGTAGGCTTAACCATCACTTGAATAAGCTGGTTCACCACATAGCACATGTTCAGTCTTTTATTTACTAAATACATTAGCGAACCCAGTAACTGTTGATAGACAATAGCATCCACTACCTTTCCAGATTTAGCGTCCTCTTTCCTCCAGTTTCTTGGAAGAGGAGTATCCATGGGTTTGCAGCGCTCCATGTGAAACTTATCCAGTATCTCCCTTGCATACTTTCCTTGAGACACAAAAAGTTCACCATCTCACTGCCATATTTCCAATCCAAGGAAATAATGAAGGAGGCCCATATCCTTCATCTCAAACTCCTTTGCAAGGTCTTCCTTGCATGAGTGTATCAGCTGCTCATCACCAGTTAGTATTAAATCATCAACATAAAGAACAATGATTAAAATCTTACCCTCCAACAAAATCTAGTATAGGTTTTCATCTGCCTCACTCTTGGTGAAGCCAAGTCCAGTGAAATCGCTGTCGATCCGAGTGTACCAAGCACGAGGTGCTTGCTTCATGAGTCTGCACACATGCGACTCGCTGTTGAAGATCTCAAATCCTTTAGGCTGCTCAATGTACACTTCTTCCTCAATGATCCCATTAAGGAACACAATATTCACATCCATTTGATGAATGTGCCAACCCATTTGCACTGAGAGAGCAAGGATGGTCCTTATGGAAGAATACCGTGCGACAGGTGCAAAGGTTTCTTCCCAATCAATCCCCTTGATCTGTGAGAACCCTCGGGCCACAAATTTGGCCTTGTATTTCTCAACACTCCCATCAACAACTTTCTTTACCTTGTAGATCCATCTTAAACCTACCACTAATTTATCAATCGACCTTGGAACAATTTCCCAAGCACTTTTTCTGACAATGGATTCATACTCCTCCACCATTGCATCTACCCATGTGGGATCTTGCACTACTTCTTGAAAGGAAGATGGCTTAGTCACAACACATTTTCTCATGAGAGCCATGTATCCAATGAATCTTTCAGGGGACTGTCTCTATCTGCGCTGTGAATTAGGGACTCCTACATTCTGTGCTGCATCAAGCTTCAACCTCTCAGCTTCTATGGTACACCTTCTGCCAGTTTTGATGTTTGGCTTTGTGTGAGTGGACTCCTCCACTCCATTAACCTCCTCCTATGGCTGATCCACATCTAGAGACTCATGTTTGGGAACCAAAAGTTCCTCCTCTGCATGCAAGTCTAGCTCCCTCTCAAGCAACAACTTCATGGCTTTATCCTCATTGAATTTTATATCCCGTCGCACCACAGTAATTTGACTATTTGGCAAATACACACGATAATTATGGGGTGTTTCTGTGTACCCCAAAAATATCCCAACTTCAAAAGTAGACTCTAGCTTCTTCCTAGCATTCTTGGTCACATGCACATAAACAAATGAGCCAAAATTCTTAAAGTGAGAAACATTCGGTTTCTTACCAATAAAAGATTCTTCAGGTGTACTCATGCCAAGTACTCTATGAGGACAATGGTTTTGCACATAAACCACAGTGTTGCATGCTTTCGCCCATAAGTGCATTGGTAGACCATGATCATGCAACATCGCTCATGCAACACCCATGACCGTTCTGTTCTTCCTCTCTGCGACCCCATTTTGCTGTGGGTTATGAGGTGCTATGAGTTCTCTTCAAATTCCTTCTTTGCTACAAAAGTCTTTGAATTTTTTCGAGATGTATTCTCCACCATTATTGCTTCGCAGAGCCTTCACTTTCTTCCCCAAATCTTTCTCAATCAATGCCTTAAACTCACAGAACTTTGAGAATGTTTGATCCTTCTTCTACATGAATAAGATCCAACATTTATGAGAAAATTCATCGAAAAATAACATAATACCTGTGTTCTGCTGTTGAAGCAACCGAGAATGGTCCACACATGTATGTGTGAACTCTCTCCAGGATCACCAAAGCATGGTTCTCACTTTCATGAAAGGTGGTGTTTACAAACTTTCCCATAGTACATCCCTTGCATTGATCTAACTGCGCAAGTGTACCCTTGGGAAATCCAGTAGAAATCTGCTGCAAAATTTTCAGGGCGCCATGGTGAAGATGGCCCAATCGCTTGTGCCATAATTCGCCCTCATCCTGACTCACCACTTCTTCTAATTTTTCCATATCCATATACCTCTAGCTTGTAGATATTATTAACTCGAATCCATATGCTCTTGGATTGAACCGTTTTTTTATGTCACAAGAAAGATTTTTCATCGCTGAAAACAACGTCATAGCCTTTGTCCTCCAACATCGCGACTGAGACCAAGTTTTTCTTTAGACCTAGAACATGCATAACATATTTTAATAGAAATGGTTTACCTGACTCCCTCTCAAAGGTAATGGTACCAATTCTGGTCACACTGTATCATCCATCATCTCCCATCTCTATATGCATTATGCATCTGGAGATATTTCTCCTCCAAGTCACTGAAAAGATGTAATATCCCAAAATGGGAAATGCAACAATACTAAACAGTTATGCATTAAAAATAACGCATTTCATCTAAAGAAAAGAAGGAGGCCAATAAAAATGCTCTTGAAAAGTATTTACGGCAACAACATAGATGTATAATGAGGCCCATAAGATGCATAGCTGGAAATACAAGACATTAATAGAAGAAAATCCCTCAAAAGAGGTGCTGCAACCACATGTATAGACTGAAACTACCTTGAAAACGTTATTTTATTGGGCTAAAAATTGCTGTTGATTACATGTCAGATGTAGTGCAGATCTGTGTATGAAAATTTAGATCCATAACAGATCCATACACTAGAAAGGCTCCTCTTTCATATCCCCTTGGGGTTTTGAGAATTACACCAAGTATAAGCAGTAGATTTGAGATCTAAGAATGCAGATCTTCATAAATATTCAGTGATTCAGAAGTATTCAGAAATATGCAGATCAGATCTGAAATATACAATGTATAGATCTCCTCCAATGGATCTCAAAGTGAAGGGTAGATCCCCAACACTCAGAAACCAACTCTCCAAATGGTGCACCAAAACTCCCTGCAACAACACCTACAGGAATAATGTGGATCTGGAAGAGAAACTACGCTGTAGGGTATAAATAATAGTTGGGCACATGCCAACATCATAAAATGATGCCCAAGCACTCCAATACCCTCCTTTAATTGGAGTAGAAGACTCCTCCACTGAAAAAGGGCACTGAAATGTCCTAGATCTGAATAGATCTAGCCCCCACTTGCTGCAACTTCCAAAGCCAATCAAACCCTCAACAAGATCTGAGTTGTAGTTGAAAGGAGAAGCTTGACCTCAAGTTAGATAGTGGACAATGCAATACAAGACTCTCCCAAGAGCTACTCAATGGGAAGAGGTGGAATTCCTAAACAGGAAATCCCAATGCTAAACAACATTTGAAATCTAGGCTAAACAACCAAAGAAAGCTATATGGTCTAAATAGACAATATATCAAAATATCATATCTTTAACAACCTCTTCATGCTGCCATCCCCTTACTTATGTAGATTAAGATATTGTAAACCCTAAACCACCTTCAAAGAAATCTTCTCTTTCACACAATCCATCTCCATCTAGAACTTCGTTGTGCCTTATTGATGGCCACTCCTCCAGGACATCGCTGTAGATTTGGTCAAGGTTGACCCAGTCAAAATATCCAACCCTTTTCACACCTAAGGGTGCTTGCTTACATAGCCATGATTTAGCCTTTTTCACATTTGGCCTTCATTTATTCTTTATTAGGAGTTTGATGAACCTCCTTTACACATTTATTTCTTAAGCAAAGAAAGAAAAATAAAAATGGATATTCCAATTAGCTTAGGACTAATTAGGAATATTACAAAAGATCCTTATCTCCCGTCATGTGGAAGGAAGCACCACTATCAATATACCATATTGATACGATTGTGATTGAAACCAAGCATGCGATCAAGGATAAATCAAGTTAAAATTTCAAGGTAAGGGCCTCACCAGCTGCAGCTCCAACAACCTTCTTTTCTTCTTTTTCTGTGGGCATTTAGTGGCGAGATGCCCATGTTCATGACAGTAAAAAATACTTCACCTTGGACAAATCTAGCTTCTTTCCTTTAGCCTCAGATTTTGAGTGGAGTTTCTTCCCCTTCCCTTTCCTTGCCTTGGTAGCCAAAGAAAAATCCTCTTCATCATCATGCTTTGATGAAGAGCCATCTCTGGTGTTCCACCTGAACTCCTCCTGCACTAGATCCGACCACAATCATTCCCAATCCGGCAGTTTTTCCTGTCCGTTGACAAAGTCTTGATAACTGCGCCAAATCTTAGGAAATCCCAAGAGATCCAAGCTCACTAAATCATCATCAAAAACTATGATTCCCACACTCCCCAGTTCATCTCGACATTGGAAAAACTTTGTGAGATACTTAGGAATATTGTCGCCCTTCTCCACCTTCATCTTTCTGACTTTATCCTTCAGCGCTAATTTCCTATGGTCACTGCAGCTTTTGAAAAGATCCGTCAAAGCCTTCCACATAGCGTACAAAGTGGCTTTCCCATGAAGGCTTGAGACAATATGGTCTCGCACACCTTCCAACAAAATCCTTCTCATCTTAGCTACTTTCTTTTACCAGGCATCAAGTAATGCAACATCCATCGAAGTGGGTTTAGGAACATCACTGTCGATGAATTCCTTCAAGACATTATCTTCAAGCACCGCCTCCATCCTGTCCTTCCATGAAATGTAGTTCGAGATGCCCTCGAGTGCATACTCCAACCGCAAACCAAGCCATTTCGATGTTTTACTCAACTGTCACACCATGAAATTCTTGCAGCAAATTCGAATTGTTTCCACCAACAAACTCAGCTACTGCTTCGATATTGCAATATTCTTTGCTCTGGTACCATGTAGAATTTTTAATAAAATTATGTATTGCCTAGATTCTCCTGATCTAACAATTATATGCCACTGTTAAATACAAAATCCTTCTACTTAAATCTTTTCAAAAATTTAATCGCGAATTGCAAACACATGAAGAAAGATCAATCACACATAACACAAATGTTTTTACCGGGAAAGCATAAAGCTAAAAACCGCACTGTCATATATTATGTATATATCATGGATCATGAAACAATATTATACAAAAATCTAATCCAATAGCTCTCAGTACAATATACAATCATCTCACACTGTCATACAAACATTGGCAAATACATGCCTCCTGACAGTCTGCCTCCACTACGCAATCCCCGCTGATCACAATCCCTAAATAAATGAGATACTGCCTTGCCTTGACTGCGCAATCCTCATTGGCATCTCCAATGTGTGTGTGGTTGCATGTGTGCACCCACTAATGTCACAACAGATAGTCAAACTGTCCCTTTCACCCATCTCTTAACTGGGTCTCCACTGGATCTAACATGCATGTAGTTAACAGTAGTAAATCTTTAGTTGCATGTGAGATCACTCCATGTGAATTAATTTAATATTTAATTCAATTATCTCTCACTAGTGTATCTTTAGTTACAATGAGTTACAACTAGCACAACTGAGTTTAACTCACTTAATTGAGTTAAATTACTTTACAACTCACATAACTACACATCCAACTCTGTTACAACTTTGTATCACTCAGTTACAATGAAGTCCACTTGCATGTCCCACCAACCAACCTTAGAACTTGTAATTCCTTCAGTCAACTAGTTTTCCACATCAGTTAACTGAAATCAAGTGCTTCAAGAGAATAGATTATTATTTATTGTCCAATAATTATTATTAAGAGATAATAATAATCGACATGCATTCTATTTTTAGACATGCGATCTATAAATAAACTTCGCCCATGCATCTAAAAATAGAAACTCATCTATAAATAGAATTTTCTCAACCATCTATAAATAGACTCCCGTTATAAATAAAATTTTCTCAACATTCTAAAAATAGACATACACCTAAAAATAGCCTGCGGGCCCCACCTAGTGTAGGTGCTTAATTTTCACTTGGATCATCATCTTGTTGAATCTCAACAATATTTTGGTCCCTTGTTTACTGGACGGATTATTCTCTGTAATTTGTTATCTCGGCGGGCATAGGTATGCCTCCCCCGCCTCATGTAGAACATGTACTCACTTATAAAAGAGACTTGTCGCACCTGTAAGTCTCGTCTCCTCAGGGTCTTGCCCTCTAGCGCTTTAGTCTACCTTATATTTCTCTCTCTCTGACTCCCCCTTCGGTGTCTAGTGATTGAGTTCTTACAACGTACTTCAGTCATACGATTATCCCCTAATGCTTGCACGCTCATTAGGGGAGCTTTGAGGTCTTAAATGGGCCTCCTAAGGAAATTATAAAATAATAGTGGAAATAATAAAATAAAACTTGATTACATCAACAAATTTTGGAGGGAAAAAAGAAAAACTATTTTTTGAACTCGTATTTTCAACTTATCTCCCTATGGGTTTACTCAAATTTTGAGTAGAAACACTAGTTGGATGAAGAATTTGATTCATAATCCAAGGAGTACCCATGTTGCATTCTTTCGATGGACCTTGCTACACAAAAAATGAGAAATACATGAAAAATGTGATTGCAATCACGTTTTTCATGTATTTCTCATTTTTTGTGTAGCATGGTCCATTGAAAGTATGCAACATGGGTACTCCTTGGATTAGGAATCAAATTTTGCATCCAATGATTACACCTGCTCAAAATTTGAGTAAAAAATTAAGGAGATAAATTGAAAATACGATTTGAAAAAGTTGTTTTAATATTTTCACCTTTTTACTCCAAAAATAGTGAATCATCCCCCATGGTTGACATCATCATCTTGAATCCTATTGGTTCTTATAAATTTTATTTTTGGTTGTACATTTTTCTTAGGAGGCCCATTTTAGACCCCAAAATTCCCCAAATGGAGGGGCAATCTGTAACACCAATTTTTGGTCATATATCCTATTACTATTAGATGGACCAAAGTACACCATGTAAGACCAATTTTACCCTAAGTAAAATTTCTCTCACTATGAAAAATAACTTAGTAATCCGTAATTTATTAAGTTGTTTATGGTCTAAATAGGAAACCCCATGAGGAAATATTGAATAAATTCCTGTTTGTTTGATTTTCCTCAAGGGATAATTGATTAAACAACAGTTTAATTAATATTCCTGGTCATATTTAACCCAAAACAAGAAAATTAATTAGATAAATCATTATTTATCTTATTATTTTCTAGGAATAATTATTTAAACATTATTTAAATAATATTCCTTGTTAAATTTGACTAAATCATTTATAAATAATTGAATAAATCACTATTTATTTAATTATTACTCAACCATTTTCTTAAAACAATAAATAAATCATTTATTTATTTATTATTTACAAATAAAGGGATTTGACCAAATTCAAATTCTTTTTCCCTCCAACAAAAATTATTCCATAAAATTTGGATCTAGATTTGGTTAATAGTATTTTAATTATGCACCAATATCTAGACTAACCCAATATTTTTTTATAAATAGAAGGGTTTTTCCATTCATTCAATACCTTTTGATACCTAAATATCACTCTGGATCTATACTTTTGGTCTGACTTTGATCCTCCATAATTGTCATATTTTACTACCATTTTGCTTGTGAGCTCCCTTTGAGCTCCATTTTTGTCTGGGTTTTCTACACCATCAAGAGAGAGAGATCTTAGATCTGAAGCGCTGAGGACATAAAAGAACCCATCCCATTGAGGGGGACTGGTAACATATTGTATGTTCCATTCCCAGGTGTCATAAATACAAAATATATTCTTGCCTGGTCTATTGGATGCATGGAGAAACTCTTGCTTTTATTTGATATTTAATGTATTTAACTATATAGATATGGATTTTGTAGCATTTATCTTGGTCAAATAACTACAGATCTAAGGAAATTGGTAGCCATATTTGATGTTAGGGTTGTTTTTTATGCATAGCTAAAGTGGGATTTTTTCATTCACTTGCGATTAGAATTCACACTAACACCAGAGATACCTCCGTAGGGGAAGAAGTAAGTCTGAGATGATCATCCAGTTTAGGAAGGAAATCAACTTTCGCTTTTGGCATGATGCCAATAGTTGATAAATGAGAAACGAAGATCAATGTCCTCCCAAGCGAGCTAGGCTAGGATGCGAGACAACTGAGACAATTGTCTTGCATCCTAGCTCGCCTGGGAGGTCGTACATATTCCTTTCTCCTTTATCAACTACTACTATCATGCCATAAGCCAAATGTGAGTTCCTTCTTAAAGTGGATGATCATCTCAAGGTTACTTCTACCCCCAAATTTTTTTTTAGGAGTCGCATCGCAATTCTGATGGTTGTTTTGCATCTCAATTCCTACGGTTGTTTCTATCGCTGGAAACCTAATAGAGCCAAAAAAAAGCCGTCGGTATTGCAACACATTCTGGGAAGGCATCGATGTTGTAATACCAACATCTCCACATGTTGTTGGAATAGCGACAATAAACAACATGATTCAAATATTTACTAAATAAAGACACATGTCGTGTTTAGCGTTGCTATTCCGACAGTTATTAGAAGTGTCACATATGCGACGGTATAGGAAAAAACGTTTTGCCCAACCTCAAAGTATCGCTCTTGGGATGCCTATGTGTCGCGATAGAGACTTTTTGGCCATTGGAAATTGGGCCAAATATGCTAGTGTTCACAAGGGATTTTAGACAGATTAATATTCAATCTGATCTATCCTAGATTTCTTCACTAACATCAAATATATGTGGAAATTACAAAATAAAAACAGAAACTGATAGAGAAGAACTTACAAGAACACGAGCTGCTTCTAGATAAATCCAAAATAGTTTCTTTAATATCAAAAGTAATTTAGATGATTACAATTCTACTTAATAGTCTATTACAAGGGTTCAAGCATTCATACTTTAATCTAAAAATTATTTATACAAATTTTATAAAAATATCTTTATTTAAATATCAAGATTTATTTACAAAATATCTCAAAAATGTTTACAAAAATAGATCTAGAATATAGGAAAATAAAACTTCTCAAGCCCTTTGGTACTAAATTCGAGGCTTCTCATGTTGTTTGGGCCTAAAAGGGTGCTGTTTTGTTTTTATTTCCAATATTTGTCCTTTTCCTCCTATAAACCCGCATGTTGTTATTGAAAGTTTGAATCTGCTAGTGCGAACCTATTTGTTTGTTTAGTCAATGAGTTGACATATCTTTTCCCATCTGTCCTCATCGGGAATGACAAATTTACTTAATTTTTTGTAAGTCTCCTCCACTTCAGTGTACTTCTGAAAGGTTGGTTTGACTATAAACAAATGTTTGATCACACGTTGAATTAATAGATCAAAATCCAAACCTTTAATGAATGCCTTTCCTGTAATGGTTCCTTTGATCTTAGAAACTTTGGCTTTGTATATGGATATAAAATATAATCTTTGCTGGTATTCCTCAAGAGGAACCAACTTATCTCCTATTCCTCTCAAACTTGGAAGTCCTTTTTGATGCAGCACATTAAATTTCCTATGAAACTTCTAGAGGATGGCCTCTAAATTATGGGATTTGTTTTCAAGTTGCAACATTAGATTGATTTTAATGTGGATTTTTCTGACCTCCAAAATAGTTTCAGTTTTGTCATCAATATCATATTATTCAAACTCTTCTTTTGTTTTTGAATTTAAAATTCTGATTAATGCTGTTGCATCTCCTGACTTATGACCCAATTCTTTATTTACTTCTTCTATAACCCCCTTTGATTTTTCCAATAATTGTTCTTGCTCAAACATGATTTCAATTGAAGGCCATAAATTAGTCATGGAATCATTGATGTCTTGTCAAATGTTTTCTTTAACCTATGCAATAGTCTGAGTAATGACAAATTCATTCTCAAGGTTCTCTATTCTTTGAGTCAATCTGTGATTTTTTTGAATCTCTGCTACATACGCATTATCAATTTTAATTTTCTGCTCTTGAAGATTATGAAGTTGAGATTTCAGTTTTTCAATTTCCTATCCTCTTAATGAAAAGTCTCCCATAGCTTTAGCTAAGTTAGTAGTTGATTCTGTAGATTGTATGTCCACTGTTATAGTGATTATTGAAGTAGAAACTCCTGTCATTGAAGTACTTGTGATTGGAATTGCTGCTAAGGGAGCAACTGATGCTTGATTTTCTTGCTGTTCTTTCTCCTTTGCAAATTCTTATAAAAATCCTAGGATAATCTCATCAACCCATTGATCAGACTGATAACCTAATAAAAAAGAAACTATTGAAATAACCTTCTTAGTCATCTCTGGGAACATTTAACATGGGTATGGTGGGTTTGTCATTGGTAATTCAACGTTTTCAGGTATAAATATTTCAAAAATCTTGGCTCTTTGGGGAAAGGTAGTATTTTTATAGAGGTCCATGATGAGGGAGTCTAGAAAAAAAGCGTGTAGAGGATCTGAGGTTTCAATTTGAAGCATTTGGAAAAAAGATTCAAAGGTGACTATAAAAATGATGTCATTATTCTGAGAAACAACAACCCTCTGACTTGGAATATATCTAAAGTGGCAGCAGGATAAAAATTATTGGAAGGGATGAGTATATGGGAATATGAATTGAGGTAGGAAGGAGTCCCACATACTCAATTCATCACCGAGATCAGAAAATTTTCGTTTCATCCAATTGTGCAATTCGTACATATCAAATTCACATTGTGTTTCAAATATTTTATACTATTGATCAAATAATGGTAGATGATATAGGTCTATTATAGGTGGGAGCATAGCTTTTTATTACACCAATCTAGATTTTCCTTTAGATGAAGACATTTTGAAGGAATACAAGGGCAGGTATAATGATTACCAAGTAATAACCAGTTCATGCAATGCTATAAGAAATGCTTGATTCACTCTGGTTGTACTGGAGTCTGGATATGCAGTTTTTACTAACAAAATGTGTAAAATAAATAATGGTAAGCTATGCAATATTTTATAAAATTGGGAATTAACTGTTCGAGATGTCCATTATGAGAGCAGGGTATTTATGGTGACAACGGTTATGGATATGAATAGATAGATAACATTTAATGATTATTGAATGGGCATTAGATAGTTGGTGGAAGCAGAGTGGGTTGATCTTTTGGAGAGAGCGAAAAATGGTGAAGAGAGAGCGCTAGCCGTTTTCAGGGGGGGGGGTGGGGTGGACGGTAAGCAGTTTCAGAAGAGCGGGAGGAGGGGGGGGGGGGGGTTCCAAAGTGCTTCAGCGCTGGACTCATTGCAAAGGTAGTTTGGTTGAAAATAGATTTTCGGACCCCCACCCCCCGCTCAGTTAAACTTCAGAGAGGCGGGGGGTGGGGGGGTCTAAAGTGCTTCCCCAACCATTGATCTGGGTGGGCAGAACCTTGGCAGTTGATTGATGTGCCCAAGTTATTACAAACGAAAAAGAATTCAAATAAAAACAAATTTATTACAAGATGTTAATTAATTGATTAATTAAGATTTAAACTAATCAAGACAATTAATTAACTACATAATGCGACATTTAATCTAGCACACATATTTTTTTTAATTTTTCTTGGGATTTATTCTTTTTTTCATCATTTTTTAAACATATTTTTAAATCGCCCTTTTTTTATTTTTTATTTTTTTGTTATATATATATATATATATATATTAATTTTTCTATGGTTTTTTCAACAAATAAATGTAAAATAAATATGATGTTACAATATTAGCTCCATCTGGGCACTGCTTCTCCCTATGAGATGCAGAGAACAAGTAGATCCATATGCCTTCTCCTTGGCTGTGGAGTCTTTCCTGTGAAGATCACACTTGACATTAAAATGTAAATAAACTAGTAATGTACAATGATATATGACTGTAACAACTTCAATACTGAATAAAATGCTTAAGATACTATCCATTGATAGGAAATGTAGAATATATTCCTTCCAGTTTCTCTAAAACAAAAGTATTATTTCCCTTGACTTTTGCAATGCTGAATGGTCCAAGCCAAAGATTATCAAAATTACCATGTCTTCCTTTCCCCCGTCTTCTATAATCCCATTTTAAAACTAAATCCCCTTTCCTAAAATCTCTTTCCCTAGATTTTCTTTCAAATAAAATTTTCATCTTGTTTTCGTATTGATGAAGTTTAAACTGAACTTCATCTCTATCTTGATTTAATTCAATAATATGATTTTTTTTTCTTGAAATTTCATCGGGTTCCTCATATGATTTTAGTAAAAACTTCATAACAGAAAAATATAGTTGTGTAGGAAAAATGGTTTCAGTGCCATATACTAGTTGAAAAGGGGATTTACCAGTTAATCTCTTAGGTGAAATTTTGTTAGCCCAAACTACATATTTGAGATGAATGTCCCAATTCCTCTTATGGTATGAGAGCACATTCTTAATCAATTTTACCAAACTCTTAATTGATGATTTTTCCAATCCATTAACTTGAGGGTATGATGCAATAAAATTTGATATTTTTGACAAAATTATATCATTTTAAAACTGTTGAATGCATGTGCATTATCAATGACTATCTGTTGAGGATAGCCAAATATTGATAGTATATTTTCTTCAATGAATTTAATAACTACAATGTTTGTTGCATTCTTGATAGAGATGGATTCTACCTACTTGGTAAAATAGTCTGTAGAAGTTAGGATCCATCCGTGCTGATTACTGGATGCTGGAAATATCTCTCCAATAAAATATAGTTTCCACTGTAAAAAGGGTGCTTCATTTAACACTAGAACAAGAGTAAGTGTTGCTAACGTTTGCTTTCCAGCAAAAATATGACAAGGAATACAAATTTTGACCTTTGCTCCAACTTGTGCAAACAATTTGGGTTAATAATATCGTGATATTAAGATTTTATATGATGTTTCTCTCCAAGCATAGTGTCCTCCATATATACCTTCATGAAATTGCTGTATAAAACCTTCTGTTTCACTTTCAGTTAGGCACAAAGGAATAATATTCAATGGATCCTTCCAATATAGGTTAGCATCAAGATGATAAAATATTTCATAGCCTTTAAACTAAGAGTTCTGCATTGGTTCTGTGTGAATCCAGGTGGATATTTAAAGTCATGAAGAAAGTGTATAATATTAACATACCATTTAGATAACAAGAAATTTTAATTAATATGAAGTGAAAGAGGAGTTGAATCTGAAGTAGAGAAATGTTCTTGTGTATTCTTCTCTCCTGAACTTTGAGAAGGTTATTGTGTATTCTTCTCTCCTGAAATTTGAGAAGGTTCTTGTGTATTCTTCTCTCCTGAAACTTGCATAATAGTACTTATTCCAAAAACTTTACAATTGGATTTAGCCAAAAGTTTGGCTAAGCCTTGCCCCTTTACCAACTTGGTAGATTTTATTTCTAAATCAAATTATATTATTTTAGAAATCCATCTCCCTCTCCTACCATCAATATTAGGTTGGGTCAAAACGATTTTGACAACATTATTTGGGACATAGGCAGTTATAGGGGAACAAAGGACATAAGTTCTAAAGTATTTCAAGGCTTGCATAAGAGCATATGCTTGTTTTTCAATGATATCATATTTCAACTCAACATCTCTCATAACTTTTATGTAAAAGGAAATAGGCTGGTCATCTCAATTATAATACTTTTGCAATAAAACAACAACCAAGGTGGTATTAGAAGCAAAAGAGAAAATACTAAAGGGCTTTGAATAATCAGGACTGGCTAGTACTGGGGCTTCAGAAATAGGCTTTTTTATTTGTGTAAAAGCATATCTTGCCTACACTGCCCATTTGACTTCATTATTTGTCTTTAGCATATCAGTAATTTCCTTGACTATTTGAACATAGTTTGGTATAAATATTCTCAAAAAAATAATCTTCCCTAGAAAATCTTGAATTTCATTTTTATTTCTAGGTAAACTAATTACCTCAATGGCTGAAAATATTTTTTTATCAATCACTACTCATTTTGAAATAATGTGGCCAAGTATCTTTCCTTCCTTTATAAAAAACGAAGGTTTCTTTGGATTGAGCGAAATTTCATATTTACTGCATCTATTAAAAACCTTTCTCAAGTGCTTTAAATGATTCTCAGCGGAATTTGAAAATACAGTTAGATCATCCAAATAAATAACCACACAATTGTTTACTTTACCAACAAAATCTATATCCATTGTTCTTTGAAAGGTAGCTCCTGAATTGGTTAGGACAAATGGAATCCTTACATATATAAATGTACCCCAAGGAGTTGTAAATGTTGTTTTTTCCCTATCTTTTGGACTTACCATGATTTGACTATATCCAGAACACCATCCATCATTGAAATTCTATTAGAACCTAGAACTTTTTGAAATAATTGATCCATATTTTTTTTTTTTTTTTGAATATGATTACTTCTATTAAGAGAAAATATGGTACAAGGCAAGATTACAAACAAGAGAGACAAGAAACAGGCAAACCGGAAAGGATGAACTATCCACCTCGGTCCGAAAAAGAGGAGGAGAAACAAACAATAAGCAAAGGAGCATGACTAGAGAGTTAAATGAAGTAATTTGAAATCTACCTAGAATGGGCAGAAGCCTATATGCAAAGTTTTTTTCCTTTCTTCTTGTTGACTTTTACCCATCTAGATTGGTGATGATGGGCTAGAACCACCTGTAGACTGGTATTAGCAGTGGGAGGAGTTGCCTTGTTTGTATCAGAAGAGGAGGACTCATGAGTACGTTTCTGGGAGTTCATCGTGTCTGGAGGATCCCCAGGTGCGGTAGATGACAAGCCATTAGTCTATTGAGCCTGTTCCATTTCTGCATCTATCTCTTTGTCTTCTAAACTTGGAGCTTCAGTGTCAACCACAGACAATGGATTACAGGGTTTCCATATTTTAGATTTGGATGTAGGAATGTTTTCCCTATTTTTTGCAAGGAATGTGGGGTAGGATTTCTGAAGATGCCCTGTTTGGTGACAATGTCGGCATCGAAAGGCTATATTCTAATAATCTAGGATCTATGTCCATACAAAGTCGCATATTTTGAGAATAATCTGGTCGGGCAAGCCTTTTCTAATGTCTACTTCCACACATATTTTGGCATATGTGTATAATCGATGGTACTCTCAATTGTAGTCTGCCATTATAAAGAGGCCCAGGGCTTTTCGTATTCCTCGATAGACTAAAATGTGCTAGAGGTAGGTTGAGAGATTGGGAAACCTGACCCAAACTAGAGTTCTGGTAATGAATGCTGTGGTTGGGTCGAAATCTGGGAACCAGGGGGTGCTGAATAGCCCCGCTTCTCCCCAAAACCATGGGCCTTCAGTTAGGGCCTTGTGATAATCTGTGATATGATCAAACAGGACTATGAAAAAACCTTTTGAGAAAAATCTGACCTTGCATTTGTGGGTCCAGTTGGCATAGATATACTCATAAAGATCCTTAGTATGGGGCCAAAGGCCATTGAATCTGCAGATGATAGCGTTTTCTGCATATTTTTGGAGCTCTTCTGCCAGATCTGGATGGGAGATTTCTATAGAGGGAACATCCTCTAATTTATCAACCAGAAAAGTCTTTGGGGCTTCAGAAGATGGGCCAGATTTCCTAGGCTATGCATGTACCACATCTTTGTAAGAGAAGGCTGGAGCAGAAGAAGAGTTTCCAAAAACTCCTCCTCTCAATCGAAGGGATAAAACTAAAGTAGCATCTCTTTCAATGTTATAGTATGATAGAGGGAAAGATGCTTCAAGTTGTTTACCTCCATAAAGAAGTTGTTGAAGAGCTGAGGGTATTCCCAACTTGTGCTCAAGGGTGTGCAAGAGATTTTGAACGTTGTCAGTTGGACAGACCCACAACAGCTGGGATCTGCTCGAGAGAAGAGAGATCTGGATTTGAAAGGAAAAATAAGGATAAGAAGGCCCCTCTGTACTATTCCCAGTCATATCTAGAGGGCACTGCTACCGCAAGTCATAAAATATGGAAGGATCTACATAATTTATGAAGCCAGTGTAATCAGTGTTGTGGAGGACTACTAAGTCTGGCCGAAACAGAGTCATGACCCTGTTGCTGAGAGGGGTAGTCGTAGGTAGTATAGCTGTGGCATAGTCCTGATCCCTGGCATTGGATGCCAATCTATTTGTGCCATCATGATTATTCAGGGCACTAGAGGCCACACAGAGAAAACACACAGTAGAGGCAGCGACCTCACAAAGATGTGGAGCGCACGGATGTGATCTCATCAGGGTTCTGTGTCAGGAGCAACAACAATCCTCTTCACCTCTGCAGCGGCACGTCGGAGAGCCTTAGGCTATGGAGCAGGAGCCACAATATGGTTGGCGACGTCGGTTGCTACAGAGCACCCCAATGTAACCCTAGCTCCGCCCATCGCAAATTTTTTTTGAGGACTTCCAAATATTGAATAAATAATTGATCCATATTGGGAAACATATAATTATATTTTAAAGATAATTTGTTCAAGTTTCTAAAATCTACACAGTCTTATTTCACCATTTTCTTTCTGACAGGAACCAATTTTTCTATCCAATCATAATATCTTAGAGAAATAATAATTTTAGCATCCAACACTTTCTTAAGTTCTTTTTCAATAGTTGTAAGAAAAATTGGATTTATCCTTATCAATTTATGTTTGAATGGTTTAACTTCTAGCTTGAGAGGAAATTTATGTTCAATAAGTGTCGTGTCATAACTTTTTAGCTCTTCATATGACTAGGAAAATACATCCTTATAATGTCTGAGAACTAGGGCCAAAAACCACTGAAGGTTTTTCATCTTGTAAATTAATTACATGTCCCTCAACATCAATACTTGAAGATTGAATCCATTTAGACACTTGATTCATATAACCTAGATTTTTAGAGAGTTCATATAATGGAATTGGAATCTTAACTCTCTCCAATTATTTTTCAACATCAAAAGCTTTTGGAACAAATTTTTGAGATGTATTTAAGTCATTTGACGATGTAAGTGGTTGAATTATTGTTATTTGTGTTTTAGCTGTCTTGAACTGAGGTTCATTAATAGTAAAATTTTTGGCTGGTATACCAGTTCTTGGTCTTGGTCTAAAATAATATCTTCTCCCTAATTCAGCAATAAGATATTCATAAAAGGCTTGATACTTTGAAACTTGGGAGGCCTCTTGATTTTGGACTGAAGGTTGATCAAAAGAAATTTGGATAAGAGAATTTTGTAATGATGTTTCACCAAGACAATTGATATCATTTATGGCTGATGAACCAGTTTCTCCAGGTTCCTGATCATCAATCATCAATGGAGGCTGGATCTATTGATCATTATTTTCTATTTGAAATATTTGAGGTTGAAAATGTCCCTTGTATTGATATTGAGGTCTATTTGTCACTGGTTGAGGTGCTCTAGGTTGTGCTTCCAATTTCAAAATTCTATTTGAAATATTTCTCAATAAAGAAATAATTTCATCCATATTATGATATTCATCCCTTATTTTTGAAAAATAAGTACTTTCTTCTCTAGTTTTTAACTTTCTTTCAGCTTTTTCATCCTTTTCTTTAAGTTTATTTGATGCAGATATATTTTCTTCAACCTCAATAGCATTTGTTTGCATATATCTTAAGGTGATAGATATTATTTCTCTAAGCATGGTGTGTTAGTGTGTTTGGTGCACGAATGTACGAAATCACATCAACTTAAGGGGTGTGGTTTACCCACTTAAGTTATTGGTCACATGCAGAAAAAGAAGTGGAGTGAAGCAAGTTAGTGGAACAAGCTAGAATCATAAACATACTAGATAGACAAATATCATGCATATATAAACTAAAACTAAACTAAAACTCAAAAAAATAAAATAAAAGCTTTGAATAGAGTCAAACAACTACAATAATCCAAACGGTGGCTCTTCGGCCCCTCTTATTGAGTGCTGCTAGGAAATGAGGATGGAACTTTAACCCTCTTGCCAAAGGGCCCCTAGAACATGGGTTATAAGTCCCGATGCAAGGATGTTTTACTTCCAAGCTTGCCTCGATGCAAAGTCTCCCTCTCTCTAATGTGGTGGACTGAACTTGTTAGATGGCCAACAATTGAGTCCCCTCTATCTTCAGCTCCGAATCACACACTTCTGGTATTGTTTTGGAAATTATGGCTGGCATAACAATGTGTTCTCAATTTATTCATCTCATGGTGGCCTTATATAAGAGAATTCAAATCCTCCTTCCCTCTCTTGGTACATTGTGGATGGTGATCCAAGAGAGGGGGATGATTCCTTTGTGTGCCACAAATATTCCATTGTGTGCTCCCTTGATGTCTAAGGATGCTTTGGTGGCTATCCTTAGGCGGCTTCAAGTGTGAAATCACTGTCCCAGAGTGTGATTTTTGTAGTCCCAAAAAGTGACTTTCGCCACTCCTAGGATTGCGTGCATTTCAGGTCAAAAGGCGCACAAAGGCACACTTATCGAAGGATTTTGCGCACAAAAGAATTTATGACTTGCTCAAATTTTGATTTTTCCTCATACCTTAGAGATTTTTAAATACTTTCCAGATTCTCTAATGTCTTTCAGCCCTGTAAATCCTTCTGCCTGACATTAAATAATGTTATATTCTGCTTGTACAATTTTCCAGTGTTAACAGTTCCCCCCTAATATGTGAGGTCTAGGAAGAACTGTATAGCCGAAATACATTATAGTTTCTTTTCTGTATATTGTGCATAGAGAGAGAGACCTGCGTGAAGCTCTAAATTGGAAATATCCTGCACCGGTTCAAAGAACTACCATGTCCTATGGGACCCATGTAAGCAAATATAATACAATATATATACAAATTTTCTAGGAGGAGGGCATGTCGCATGCTCGCGATGCCATGGATAGTTAAACAAATCTATTTGACAGATACATGTTCTGTCTGTGTCACTAATATGGTAGTGATTTGGTGGTTGCTGACGACGACTGCTGATGCCCTTCGAGGCATTTTTATTTGACAATAGGTGGAATGTGGTACCCATATGCGTAAAATTGATATGGCATATAACTGCACATTTTATGCATAGGTGCTGGCTGGGACCTTCCCGTGTAAGCATTGCTAAAGGAGACACTTGTGAAGGCATGGGTCTTCGACAAATTTGATCAAAGTGCAATGGTTGTAAGGTACGATACCATCTTGACATGAAATATTTGTTATAGTCGAATGTCAGGAGGATTGATGATATCTGTGGGCAATGATGTCTCCCATAGTGCAACCTGACGATGCCCCTTTTATGGAGAGGGGTAATCTAAGGTACCACTTCCTTTTTGGAAAATAGGTGTTGAAGTCGACAAAAAAGAAGCCTCAATCGAATGGGGGGTCGCTGACATAAGGGGTCAGGGACTTGGATGTGATGAGTTTAACATAGGCATGTTGGCGAGGGGTGACCAAAAACTGATGGTGGGGATTCAATGGCCCAAGGTCGGAGTGTACTAAGCAGCTTGGCAGTAGTCATAGTTATTTATGATGGGGAAATCCCTGGAGTCAGTAGGACTTCCAGGGTGGGTAAAAATTGGATATGAATGTCATGGTGGCTTGTGTGTGGGGGTGTGATGCTCCGATCAAGGGTGTTTAGGGATTGCTTCCATGGGAGAAAATATGAATGAGAGGGTGGGGGACGTAGTGCACCATTTGTAGTCTTTGTACACTTACCAAAAGAATAAAATAATGGGGTTTGGTTTGTACAAAACACAGAGACGGGTACCCCAAAACATGAAATATTTCTCTCACTGATGTTGTGAGGAAGGTGTTTTGCTGTGGGTGGGGGCCCCATTGGTTGGCCTCTTGTGTGGGGTTGATGAAGTGGATGAAAAAGTATCGCATATGGGATTATGCTGGTGGATGTATGGTGGGCCAAATGCGAGGCGTGGTAGTGTGATTTTGATCTGCTTATACAACTTGGTCATCCGTGAAGGGGGTTTTAGTTTGTATGGTAAAGCTTGACCTTTATGCATGGTGGATGGATGGTCATGAGGTGCTTCCCGGACTAAAGTGGTATGGCCATGGCATCACTTTTGCTGTGATATATGGTCTACTGTGGGTGACGAGCGCCATGGAGGGTAGGATCTACCAACCAACGAGGATGTTTATCATGTGCAGGATGAGGTGATGATAAACATGGTCAGATTTGTGGAACCTATGGTTGATTTCTGATGGAGAAATGATGTCAGGATATGCAGAGTTTTCTGGGAATCTATCATGCTGGGGGTAGAATGATACCTGCTCTAAAACTTTCCATGGATGGAGTTGTGGATGGTTTGCAAGTTTTCCTGCAAAAACAACTACCTCAAGTGAAAGCATCTTCTTTATCAAATATTATTGAAAGTCATGAGCTTTAAAAAAGAAGATGGGAGAGGGCATACCTGCCGGCGGTGAAAAAATATTTTTTTGGGGGTGCGAATGTGTGGCATCAGCTTTGGGCATTATGGAGTGCTGATCACAGTGTTGATTTTGGTCTGGTGATCAGATACTCTAAGCTTCTGTTTTCCCTTGGGAGTTGTTACTTGGATCCTAGTTTTGATTTCGGTTGGGGTTGCCCCTAGATTGAGATCACGGGGGGCGTTGCTGGTTACTGCCCCCTGTCCAGGATCTCCCCTTTTGTTTTTTCCTCAGCTTCTTTTTGCAAAATTTGGAGGATTTTCATAATTCTCCTATTTGTATGGTTGCTGATGAGCCTAGGAAGGGTTGCACTAGATTAACCGGTGCATTATGTTGTGCCAGTGGTCCATTCTATGCGGGGAATGGAGGATATCGGTTCCCTTGTCCCTGGTTGGTATATGAGTGCCGGGGTGACTTTCATGATATCTAGGTTGTGATACATTCTGAGTAGAATCGTATGAGTATCTAGGGTATTGATTACTGCTGCCTAGGTGTCCTTAGGCCAAAGACTCGATCAAACCGTCTGCAGAATCGATGCGCATGGTATTATTGCTATCTAGGTGATCTTGGGAAAAAGACCTGATCAAACTGTCTACTGGATCGATGCGCATGGTACTACTGCTGCCTAGGTGATCTTGGGTCAAAGACTTGATCAAACTGTCTGCAGAATTGACCTACCTAGTCACTCTTTGAGTATCATGGGTGTTACTACTGCGTAGGTGATATTGGGTCAAAGACCTGTATCAACTGTCTGGAGAATCAACCTACCTAGTCACTCTCTGAGTATCATGGGTGTTACTGCTACCTAGGTGATCTTGGGTCAAAGACCTGTATCAACTGTCTGCAGAATCAACCTATTTGGTCACTCTCTGAGTATCATGGGTGTTACTACTGCTTAGCCTGATCTTGGGTCAAAGACCCATATCAACCTCTGCAGAATCAACCTACCTGGTCACTCTTTGAGTATCATGGGTGTTATTGATGCCTAGGAGATATTGGGTCAAAGACCCGATCAAGCCATCTGCAGCAATGACACGCATGGTAACTCCCCAAATATGGATTACTGCTGCCTAGGTGACCTTGGGTCGAAGACCCGATCGATCCATCTGCAGTAATCAATGTGCCTGATAACTCAAGAGGATGAGGCAACCAGGTTCCCCTATCCCTGGTTGGTGTATGGTGGCTTGGAGGGAAGAGGGACACATGGTTGTTGTTCTGCTGACAGTCGTTCCTCATGTAGGTACAAGATGATACGAGGCTCATCTCCAATAGACTGGGTGAAGGGATCCTCTTGATAGGATTGCTCGATGGCGTGAAGGGCACCCCTATATCACGGGATATCTGGGCAATGCTGGGTATAATTCCCATAGTTGCTACAGATAGCGCATGTGTGATTGGTTCGCAATGCTTTGCCTTTGCCTTTGGTGGCAGGTTCCTTTTTACGGGAACGTGGCATCACGATGACTCCCTCAGAGCCGAGGAGTGGTTTTAATTCATCCAGATTTGGGAAGATATGGGTAGGGTGTCCTAATACATCACATATGATGCAAACTGATGATTCCCGTTGTATGGCAGGGGTCTCCATCTTGTTTCCTCTCTTCACGGTTTTCTTAGTCGTAACCATCAGTTTTGCAATGGAAATTTCCATTGCAGGGATAATATCGACTGTTTCTTGGAAGGGTGTGGCCTCCTTGGGACTGAGGGGGTTCAACCCTGTGGTAGTGATGTGAGTGGCTCCTATTCCCGTAGGGGGAATGAGATACCAAACTGGTATTTCCAATGATATGTTTGGTAACAAAAGTGTTGCCAAAACCTGCTGGGAGAGGAAACCAGCTAGGGGGTAGGAGAAAGGGGTTTGGGAAGTGGCATAGGCTAGAGAGGTTACCGTCGCCAATGACTCGGTGCCATTACTGCTCATGTCTGTGTCTTGACTAGCTTCAGCACTTGATGTGGACATCATGCACACCGGAGCCCTTGTGACATCAGGTGATGACTCAGGGATAATGGGAGGATCTCCTAGGAATGATCCTAGAACGAATGACGGTTTGAACTGTCTGGGGCCATATTGTTGGTACCGTGAAAGCGCATCCGAGGATGTATCTACATAGGTTAGAATTACATCAGTGTTTGTTAGGGGTTGCTTCTCGCTATGCGTCAATTGGTCTACAATAATGATGTGGTCCTCATGGGGGGACATCATAATGCGGAAGACGGAGGAGGATATGGCTAACATGGCGTACATATAACTCCACCCAAGGAGTATATTATAATCCAAGTGAGTGTCCAAGAATTCAATTTCTATGTAGACCATCTTTCTGGCTAAGAACACTGGGACTTTTTGGTAAAGGCCGATTAGGGTCGAAGGATGATCGTCGTATGCTCTAAGCATGATGACCGAGGTTTTTAGTTTGGGAGACCCTAACTTCTGCCAAATTTATTTTGACATGATGCACGTGGACACACCCTTGTCAATGACACATCAGTGAATTGCGATATTATGGAATGACACTGGTATCCGAAAGGCGGCCATGGAAGGAATCCCGGGGGTGGATTTGTCTAAGTCAAAAGCCATTAGGCGTGTATTGGCAGGGTCGATAGCACTTAACGCAGAAAGTAAGGCTTTCCGTTGTTTTGGGCATGACTGCAATACTTCCAAAGTTGAAATATCAGCGGGAGATTGTGCTAAATCATCCATGATACTATAATTATGGGCTGCTTTGGAGTAGTTTCCTACTTGCCTATTGGGTCCCTTCGCCATCTTTGGCAATGGTTCAATAGGAATATTTGAAATGGTCAAAGGTGCAGTTGGTGCACTGGTACTTGCCCCTAACGTATTAGTGTTTGGTGGGATGTCATAATTTCGATTCCGTGTTTGGAAAACATCTCTTCGCTAGTCATGTAGATTTCGTGGCTACTTTTCCCGGAGTCGTCTAGATTTGTTATTGAGTTCTTACCGTCCTTTGATGGGGGAAAGGTTCCTGCATCACAACTGTTTGTTGGGAAGATCCTCCTTGTCCTCGGTTATTCTGTAGCTTCTTCAGCTCAGGGAGATCGGGACAGTGGTGAGTATAAAGGCCGTACTCACTAAATATCGAACAAGAATGTTTTATTCGAATAGGTGGCCTTTTGCTATGCCGTTGCGCATTTCTTGGCTCCTGGCTCTAATTCTGGTTGGAGTTGCCTCTAGCCTAGGATCACGGCGAGCATTCCTGGTTGTTGCCTCCCTATCTAGGATTCCCTTTTAACTTTTTATTTTTATTTTTTCTTCACCATGTTAGGAGGGTAGTTCTCCTGGTTATATTGGTGAGGTTGGTTTTGGGAAGGCTGCACAAAGTTCACCTGTGCATTGGTTTGCATAGGCGAGTCTTGTGTTGGGGACTGAGCATAAGGCGATCCCTGGTTTGCACCTGGATATTGGAGGGGAGCTATTTCGTCAGTGTTTATCTCTGTGTACTAGGCTCCCTTGAGCCAAAGGATAGGGTCCTCCGTGGTGATACGCTTGCACCCTATTGGTCAAAATTTACTGAGGCATATGATGAATTTGAAAATCGGGTTGAGGTAAGTTTTGGGTATAACTGTACTTGTAACCAAGGTTTTGACTACTGCTACCTAGGTAACCTTGGGGAAATGACCCAATTAGTCTGTCTACAGAGTTCGACGTGCCAATTCTTGATAAGTTTGCAGGCGCGGGGCGTTTGGTAGGATATTATAAGTATATCATGACTAGGTATAAATCAGCTCAAGATGTTGGGCTTTGCTGATGGCGTCCTCTTTGAATGTGGGCCTTTGTTGCACCACATCCTTTGAAATCTCTGCCCTGCGAGTTTTCAGGAAGAAATCTAAAAGAACCCTGTTGTCGAGTTTTGCTTTACATAAACTACGACGCCACCTCCATTCGTGGAGATGGTCTGAGATATGGACGGTAGGGGTTTGTCTAAAATGTGTTAGTAATTCCATTCCAGAATCATGGTGAATGGGTAACTGAAAATATGTTAGGAACACGGTGGTGAGGGCGCTAAAGGTAGAGGGTTGCTCCATGTACCATTTTGTAGCTACTTCTGTCAAAGTGCGTTGAAATAGTATCAATCAAATAATGTCGTCAATGATACTGTTCGATGAGCACCACATGTGGAAGGTCATGACATGATTACCTGGGTCTTCCGCTTGCTTTCCTTCAAACTTTGGAATATCCAAAGGGAGCTTCGTGGGCATGTGAGGCCATGTAGGGTTGTGTACGATGGGGCCATTCGTCATCTTGGTTAAATCAGGTAGATTCAACGAAGCTAAGAAAGGTGACTGAGAGGTTGACGCCATTGCAACTTGTGAAAACAAAAAGTTCTGGTTAGGAAGAGGGTTGGTCTGTGACGTACCCTGCTGTGGATTCAACTGGCTTCCCGAATGGTCGCACCCCTCTATCCTCTAGGGATCGTGGGAGGAGTGGTGTGTGGTGTGGTGTTGGGAGACCAATGTTGAGTCTCAAATCTGCATCTTTTCCATACACTTTTCTATACCTTTTTCACTCACCTGAACCTCCCAAGTTGTCAATATCATGTGCAAAAGAGCATCTAACATGGTTTTTAATTATATTTTTGTGTTTGCTATTTGATTTAGATTTTGTTCATTCAGCTGCGGAATCTTGCCACTTTCCGCAGCTGCTGCAACTTTCCGCAGTTATTTTGTGAAACTCTATGCTACAGGTGTCTACAAGGAAAACGAGCCACATGGGCAGGTCAGGAATGACGTGGACATGGTTCGTGTCCTATTGGTTCAAGAAAACTCATCCAAAGAAGCCGCGGTCAAAGGCGTCCACATGGAAGTCAACCATGGAGTCTCATGTCGGCCGGACTCTGTTTCGTGTCACATGAAGATTCATACGGCCGTTTCTAAATTGCGGAGGATAAAATCGACATCTGTACATGGCTTCTTAGTTGAATTCAAGCATCCAATCCTCGTAGATTTACTTTCCAACACGGCCATGATCCTAGATCCGTGGACGTAGTGGTCTACGTGCTCTCCACCAGCATGAACTTTAGGAGACAGTTATATTTCTTTTGTTATATATAATGTGTTTGCATACGCATATAGAGTTAGTCGATGTTAGTTTCTATTGTCTTTTATAAATCTGCTCTGTAGTGTGATTACGCTGCACTTGTGCCGTAACATCACCGTTCTGTAATGACTGCTTTTTAATATAAGAAGACTCTGTTTTCCAACTTAATTCGTATTTGAGGACCGTTGCCAAGGCTGGTGTAGAGGGCCCCTGCTCAACTAAGGTTTTGTGCATTAGTGTATATTTCTCATTTCGTTTCTTTAAAGCTCATTGTGCCATAATCCATTCATATGTTCATACATTGCATTTGCTTCATTTCTGTTTATGAACTTCCATAATTTCCATTTCACTTCTGTCTTTCATGTTTTATGTTGTTAATCACTGATCAGTGTTCTTGTTTCAGGTTATAGATAGGCAGCCCGAGCATTTTCATAGATTTTTGACTAATGACATGGAACTAAAATTGTTCTGCTGCTAATTTGCTTTTCATAGTTTTTGTTTTAATTTCAGTATTGCTTTGTTTAATTCAGTTTTGTTCATTTGCTTCAGTAGTTAAATTTAGATATATTAAGCTACTCATAACATCTTCAGTTGCCTCCGAAAGCCACAGCTGGACTGATGGTGAGGGATTGTATTATGAAATGTGTAGTTTAGTATTAGTTTCTTTTCTGCAAATTTAGATATATTAAGTTGCTCATAACATCTTCAGTTGCCTCCGAAAGCCACAGCTGGACTGATGGTGAGGGATTGTATTATGAAATGTGTAGTTTAGTATTAGTTTCTTTTCC
Organism: Pinus albicaulis; assembly: GCA_034641835.2. Taxonomy (NCBI): domain Eukaryota; kingdom Viridiplantae; phylum Streptophyta; class Pinopsida; order Pinales; family Pinaceae; genus Pinus; species Pinus albicaulis. The sequence continues at coordinate 30,496,059 of CM076577.1, forward strand.
GCAAATTTAGATATATTAAGCTGCTCATAGCATCTTCAGTTGCCTCCGAAAGCCACAGCTGGACTGATGGTGAGGGATTGTATTATGAAATGTGTAGTTTAGTATTAGTTTCTTTTCTGCAAATTTAGATATATTAAATTATGCATGACATCTTCAGTTGCCTCCGAAAGCCACAGCTGGACTGATGGTGAGGGATTGAATTATGAATGTATGGTTTGATATTAGTTTACTTTCTGCAAGTTAGATATCAGTTACTCAAGTTGTTTATGATTACTTCCGAAAATCATAGCTGGACTAATGATGAAGGATCAGAAGATAAATTGATGTAACCTGATTTAGATTTATTTTGTTGCAATTTTGAATTTCCTTAAGCATAGTTTTCTTTTGTGTTTAGTCAGAAGCAAGAATAGTTTGGTTTACATGCTCACTAGTTCACTGTTTTGATTTATTAGATTAGCAGCACCTTTTCATTTCAGCAGTACATTTTCATTTTCTTTCAAGTCTTGTCATTGTAAATTTCAAATTTCTTTTTAAGGTTTCAAGTTGGTAAATCATTATAGGGGAGATCATTTCCTTGAACAAACATAACCAAACTTGTTTTCATCTTAGAATTTCCATTTCACCTTAGAAAACCAAAAACGAAAAAAAGTTAAGAAATAGGTTATCTTGCACATATAGTGCACCGCACTTCATCAGCTTACGATTCCCGGATTGACAAATTAAATGCAGCAATTTAGGACACACTAAATTGACCAAACAACCGACCAGGGTTTCCAACTAAGGATGCCCTAATAAAGGACTAACCAATAATGGTGGCAACATTCTGTCTTTGACACCTAAATGGAAAAATACCTGGAACCCCTCCTGGTAATGGGGGGAGGTCCAAAAGACACCTAGATCGATGAGGTCCTGTTGGGTCCGTTCTAGTGTCGACTAAAATTTTCCCTTTGAATTAATTCTATGTGATCAAGAAATCAAAAAAGTGGTTTTTTTTGTTTGTGTATTATACTCAAATCCTAGAAGACCTATTCATCCTCACACACTCAAATGTAACTGGGCCTTGAGAAGATATCTTGCGAGTGCTAGCACAACATCTCGTAAGTGCTGGCGACACCCCCAGTCAGCCGAAGAAAATCCACCAAAGTAAGGGTAGAGGGTCTGGCGCTTTCCTACACCATTGCCTATAGGGAAAGGATGCCCTAGATTTGGCCACTAAGTACCACTGTCCCATGTGAGCATTTGAGTCTTGGGCTTCTTGGTAAGTCATCTAATAGTACCAAGTATCAGTCGGGTTAGGTAGCCCCAACTGATACCGTACGCATTGCGCCTAAGCCTAACCCCCTTTGAAACGGGTCTCTGCCGCGCTCGAGTTTTCTTTTCCGTGGGCTGATAGGTGCATTTAAAGCTCCCTAAACAATCAAATTCTATGTTTCAATATGAAGAATGATCAAGGCGGCTTGTTGGATGCCTACCCCCTTGATCCTAACTTAAACTATAAATTATTTTGTGGCCCCTATGGGGAGAATTTAGTGAGTTTTGTTAAGTTAGTTTCAGTGTATTTGCTTTGCTTAGTGGGCATATGCTTGTGAGAAAAAAGTGTAAAAACACATAGTTTTAACATGTGGATATGCGATGATCCTTTTCAAAATCCCCTATTAAACTATGTTGTATTGTTCCTTGCTCAAAATAAAAACATGTGCGGATATGGGCCACTTTCTATTTTTCCTAGTTAACCTATGCAATCAACTAAAGGGCGATGACAAGATGTGAATAGAGAGTGTTCATATGCTTTCCTAGGATCACCGGAGGGTGCAAAGGTAACGGATATTATTTTCTCTTCTATCGACAATTCAATCCTAGTCCCGAATTCCTAGTGCAAAAATTGAACTAAACTAATAACTTTTACACTAGAAAAAAAAAACTAGCTAAGCATGCATGGAATTGGGCCACTTACTTTGGCTAGTTATCTAGGTGTGTTGGTACCTAAATTTTCAAAACATAAAATTCTTTTGGAATGAAAGTTATTTCCCCCCCCACTTAAACTATGTGTGAACTTTGCAAAAATCAACTTGAAATAAAACTGACACTAAGCCTACAAAAATCAGCTAAGAGTGAGATTTAGCAAGCTGTGGGGTACCTCAACTAGTGCTGGCAGATGTATTATGGGATGCCAAGCACTTTACAACCAGGAAAAGATAGAAATTTGGGAGAAATTTCTCTTTCTATCTTTTGTGCACAAAAGGCAGAAACAGGCACGATGTCTGCGCGCGAGTCAGCTTTGAACACGTGCCTTGGGCGAGTCTGTGGGAGGGAAAAGCGTGAAAATTCCTGCAAAATTAATTTTTGGAGCTGTTCTGCTTCAGTCTGTCACTTGGGATGAACTAGGGACTACAATAGAAAAAGGGGGAAATTCAACTCCACTCCACAGCACAGACACGAGTCTCTACAAAAAGGCACAACCACATAAACTTTGTAATAAACTTTAGTGGAGTCACCAATCCTATGTTAGTGTGTTTGGTGCACGCATGTACAAAATCACACCAACTTAAGGGGTGTGGTTTACCCACTCAAGTTATTGGTCACAGGCAGAAAAAGAAGTGGAGTCAAGCAAGTTAGTGGAACAAGCTAGAATCATAAACATACTAGATAGAGAAATAGCATGCATATATAAACTAAAACTAAACTAAAACTAAAACAAATAAACAAAAGCTCTGAATAGAGTCAAACAACTGCAATAATCCAAACGATGGCTCTTCAGCCCCTCTTATTGAGTGTTGGTAGGAAATGAGGAAGAAACTTTAACCCTCTTGCCAAAGGGCCCCTAGAACATGGGTTCTAAGTCCCAATGCAGGGATGTTTTTACTGCCAATATTGCCTTGGTACAAATTCTCCCTCTCTCTACTATGGTGGACTGAACTTGTTGAATGGCCAACAATTGAGTCCCCTCTATCTTCAGCTTCAGATCACACACTGTTGGTATTGCTTGGGAAATTATGGCCAGCATAACAATGTGTTCTCAAGTTCTTCATCTCATGGTGGCCTTATATAAGAGAATTCATATCCTCCCTCCCTCTCTTGGTACATTGTGGATGGTGACCCAAGAGAGGGGGACGATTCCTTTGTGTGCCACAAATATTCCATTGTGTGCTCTCTTGATGTCTAAGGAGGCTTTGGTGGCTATCCTTAGGCGGCTTCAAGTGTGAAATCACTTTCTTGGAGTGTGCTTTTTGTGGTCCTGGAAAGTGAATTTCGCCACTCCCAGGATTGCGAACATTTTGGGTCAAAAGGTGCACAAAGGCGCGCTTATCGAAGGATTTTGCGCACAAAAGAATTTATGACTTACTCAAATTTAATTTTTCCTCAGACCTTAGAGATTTTTAAATACTTTCCAGATTCTCTAATGTCTTTTAGCCCTGTAAATCCTTCTGCCTGACATTAAATAATGTCATCTTCTGCTTGTACGATTTTATAGTGTTAACACATGGCAACAAAATCATCATCAAAACCCTTTGAAAATATAACCTTGGATGCAACGACTAGTGGTTTACAGTCTGGTGGCAGTTATAGTTTTTATTGAATATTTTTATAAAATCAGAAACAAGCTTACCGGGATTTATTTTTAAATCATAAAATTCAATAAGATAATACACAAGATCCTTTTTGACTCCCCATTGGTTTTTAAAGATATTGGTTAATTCGTTCCATTTACAAATTGAATTGGCCCATAATTTTCTGAACCAAATTCTTACATTTATTTCAAGGGATTGAATAAAAAGTCTCATGCACACATATTCATGTTCAATGTTCATATTATCAACAAAATTTGAAAAGGCAGCTAAATGATATTTAGTAGACAAACCAGTCTCTCCATTAAAACTATGTAGATGCTTAAGATATACATTCGGAATGTCATTAAGTTGATTAGGAAGAATTAGTGCAGCATAACGAGCCTGAATGATGGGTTGAAAACCAACCATTCTCTTAGGTGAATGAGTTGGATATGGTGAAGAATTTGAAGTAGAAGATGATTGTGAAGTTGTGGATAACCTTCCTTTGAAATGATGAGCAGAACTTGTTGGAAAAGTGTGAATGACAAAAGAGATAAAATCACTTAGTTTTAATTCAGGTAATTCTATCCCTAACTCTGCTTCTGATTTAGGATATTCTGAAGCAGTTTCAAGAATTTGATAAGACTCTAATTGATAAAAATGAAGTGATGACTGCAAATCAACCCATTTGAATAAAATTTATAACCCTTTGGGTGGTAAATATGATAGTTCAGGAGGAATTGAAGCAATACTAAAAGGATCAATCTCTAAAACAATTTCAGGTGGAAGTGAGACAAAAGTTGAAGTAGAGGCTTCAAATCTTCTCCTCAAAGAGGTAATTCTCACCAACCTCTCTGGATATGACAATGGAGAATAAATATGAGGATCTGAGTGAGGTATAATATGCTTTGGTGAAGCCATATTTATTTTGTAGAATCTCCAGGTGAAATATTTTAACCTACTAACCTTTTATACACCATTAAAAGGAAATTTTAATCGCTGTCCTAGGGAAAATAATTCAAAATTTTCCTCCTCGACAACTACGCCAATCTGGTGTTGTACCTCTGTAGATAATTATAGGCTATGAATTATGCCAAAGCATCTAAAATGCATTATTTATTTTGAATTTTTGGATGAACAATGTCCGAAACTGCTTAAACATGTGTAAAGTCAAAATTATTCATGATATAATAAAAGGGTTGATTCTTCACCTCTTAACAAAATTTAGCTTTGGTAGATGTGTAGGGTAGAACTTAAGAGAATATATGATATTTTAAATATTCAAATAGAGTATTTAATTAACCATATATATATGATGCATGTAAAATATATTTACAACCAAACAAAATACATTTGAAGTTAAGAAGTGACATTTAAAAATATAGAGGAATTAATTAAAACAAGTAATATTAATTAACTAATCTTTGTAATCAATAATAAATTCACAAGGGATTTTAGACAGATTAATATTCAATATGATCTAACCCAAATTTATTCACTAACATCAAATATATGTGGAAATTACAAAATGAAAATAGAAACTGACAAAAAAGAACTTATGAGAACACGAGTTGCTTCAAGGTAAATATAGAATCCTTTCATTAATATCATAAGAAATTCAGATGATTACAATTTTTATTAATGGTCTATTACAAGGGTTTAACCATTCATACTTTAATCTACAAAGTATTTATACAACTTTTCTAAAAATATTTTGATTTAAATATCAAAATATCTCAAAATTGTTTACAAAAATAGATCTAGAATATAGGAAAATAAAACTTCTCAAGCCCTTTGGCACTGAATTCGAGGCTTCTCATGATGACTGGACCTAAAAGGGTTTTCTTGTTTTTCTTTCCAACATCTGTCATTTTCCTCCTATAAACTTGCATTTTGTTGTTGAAAGCTTGAATCCGCTGCTGTGAACCTGTTTGTTTGTTTGTTTAGTCAATGAGTTGACATATCTTTTCCCATATGTCCTCATTAGGAATGGTAGCTTTAATTAATTTTTTGTAAGTCTCATCCACTTCAGTGTACTTCTGAAAGGTTGGTTTGACTATAAACAAAGGTTTGATCTAATGTTGAATTAATAGATCAAAATTCAAACCTTCAATGAACATCTTTCCTGTAATGGTTCCTTTGATATTAGAAAATTTGGCTTTGTCTGTGGCTATAGAATATTATATTTGCTGGTATTCTTCAAGATTAACCAGCTTATATCCTATTCCTCTCAAATATGGAAGTCCTTTTTGATGCAGCACATTAAATTTCTTATGAAACTTCTGGAGGCTAGCCTCTAAATTATGGAATTTGTTTTCAAGTTGCAACATTAGATTTATTTTAATGTGGATTTTTCTGACCTCCAGAATAGTTTCAGTTCTTTCATCAATATCAAATTCTTCAAATTATTCAAGTTTTTTTTTTTTTTTGAATTTAAAATTCTGATTAATGTTATTGCATCTCCTAACTTATGACCCAGTTATTTCTTTACTTATGCTATAACCCCCTTTTATTTTTCCAATCATTGTTCCTACTGAAACAAGATTTCAATTGAAGGCCATAAATCAGTCTGGGAGTCATTGATGTCTTGCTAGATGTTTTCTTTAACCTTTGCAATAGCCTGAGCAATGGCATACTCATTCTCAAGGGTCTCTATTCTCTGAGTCAATCTATGAATTTTTTGAATCTTTGCTACATAAGCATTATCAATTTTAATTTTCTGCTCCTGAAGATTATGAAGTTGAGATTTTAGTTTTCAATTTCCTATCCTCTTAATGAAAATTCTCCCATAGCTTTAGCTAAGTTAGTAGTTGAGTTTGCAGATTGTGTTTCCACTGCTATAGTGATTGGAAGTAGAAGCTCATGTCATTGAAGTACATGTAATTGGAATTGCTGCTAAGGGGGTAAATGATGCTTGTTTTTCTTGCTATTCTTTCTCCTTTGAAAATACTCATAAAAATCCTGGGATAATATTTTCAACCCATTAATCAGATTGATAACCTAATAAACAAGAAACTATTGAAATATATTTCTTAGTCATATTCGGGAACATTGAAGATGGGTAAGGTGGGCTTGTCCTTGGTAATTCAACATTTTCAGGTAGAAATATTTCAAAAATATTGGCTTGTTGGGGAATGGTAATATTTTTATAGAGGTCCATGAGGGAGTCTATAGAAAAATGGTGTAGAGGAGTTGAGGTTTCAATTTGGACAATTTGGAAAATAGATTGAGAGGTGACTGTAAACATGATGTCATTATTCTGAGCAACAATAACCATTTGAATTGAAATATCTAAAGTGGCACCAAGATACACATTCTGGGAAGGGATGAGTCTGTGGGAATATGGATTGAGGTAGAAAGGAGTCAAACATGCTCAATTCATCACTGAGATCAGGAAATTTCCATTTCATCCAATTGTGCAATTTGTATAGATCAAATTCACATTGAGTTTCAAAGATTTTATACTGTTGATCGACTAATGGCAGATGATCTAGGTATATTACAAGTGGGAGCATAGGGTTTTCTTCCACCATTTTGGATTTTCCTTTAGATGAAGACATTTTGAAGGAATAAAAAGACATAGATAAGGATTACCAGGTAATTATCCAGTTTATGCAGTGCTATAAGAAATTCTTGATTTACTCTAGGTCTATTGGAGCTTGGATATGAAATTTTTAATAAAAAATGTGTAAAAGAAACAATGGTAAACTATGTGGTATTTTATAAAATTGGGAATTAACCATTCGAGATGTTCATTATGAGAGCAGGGTATTTATGGTGGAAATGGTTATGGATATGAATAGATATATAAAAATTAATGATTATCAAATGCACATCAGACAAATGGTGGAAGTAGAGTGGGTTTACCTTTTGGCAAGAGCGAAAACAATCAAGAGAGAGAGCTGGCAGTTTTCGGACAAGCGGGGAGCATCTTGGCAGTTGATTGATACGCCCAAGTTATTACAAATGGCAAGACAACGTCAAATAAAAACAAATTTATTACAAGGTGTTAACTAATTTATTAATTAAGCTTTAAACTATTCAAGACAATTAATTAACTGCATAATGCGACATTTAATCTAGCACACATAGTTTTGATTTTTCTTGGGATTTATTATTTTTTTAAATATTTCTCTTTTTGTCATCATTTTTTAAACATATTTTTAAATATCCATTTTTTTGTTTTTTATTTATATATATATATATATATTATATTCTTTTATTAACAAATAAATTTAAAATAAAAGTGTTACAACATAGGCCAAAGGTGATCCTCCTTCAATGTTTTTATCTCGATTCATCGAGGAGGAATCCCATTTAGTTTTCCTTGAGGATTTTTGTAGTAAGTCTCAAAGCTTCCTAAATCCATTTTTTTGTTGGATTTCTAAATTTTCTATGGAGGAAAAGGCTAGGTGCCTAAATATATAACATGTCAGTAGCGTTGCTTCCCATAAGAATTATTCACCTGACCATTCCCTTCATTTAGGTTGCCTTATTTTACATGATTCTTTCTTTAACTCCTAGATCCCCCCAAGACGATAATGAAGCTCCTTTGGAGCTAAAACTTGTTTCTCTAAAGGGTATCACTGACTTACCTCTACATATGGTCTCAAACCTCCCCCTTAAATGAGTTACATCCTTAGGTCTCAGGTGAAGGTGAATTTTATGAAACCAAATCAAAAAATAGAAGAAAAGATAGATCAATGAATTAGAAATCTGTCTCTTCGATTACAAAAATGAATAATTATTGGATTATTACAAATGAGAAAACCTCCTTTATATATATAGGAGTCCAAGGGGTAACAATATAATCCTAGCCGACATAACAACAACACTGTAAGGGCACAACAATAACAATAGTGGGCTTCTATGGGACACAATAATAACAATATGGGGACTACATGGGCACACCAATAAGAATAAGGGGGCTACACTAATGTTGAGGAGGTAAATCCCCTCTGCAGACAGAGGCGATCCCTACTAGCCCAGCACGGGTCTAGCAACAATCATCAAATGCTACAGCGCAAGTTCATAATTGCGAATAAACAGACCAACGATGGAGGCCTACCTGGAGTCCAGTGCTATGATTCGTAGAAGAGACAACGTTCCCATTCCTCAGCCTCGGCAGATCACGATCCCCACGATCTCCATGGACGGACACCTGCACATGCAAGAAACAACACGAATAAAAGCATAAAATCCAGAATACGCAACTATATATCAGTCAGAAAGGATATAACTCATCATTATCATAAGCGAAAAACAGAGTGGAACCATAACCAGTAGTAATTCATTAATAAGAAATCGAAAGAGAGTACAACCAATGTTCTGACGCTGAGGTCTCCTTCGGAAGGGTCTCCAGTCGTACACGTCTCGCAAAGCCTGCTAGGGATGGGACAAGCCTCTCTTAGAGTCTCTCGACGATAGTCTCCTTGCTTGAGTCGGCCTTAAGGGAAGAATGAGGGCTCTTGCAGCATGAAGGCTCTTGGGAATTTCGAAATTCAAAGCTTAGGCACTTCAAGACTAGCTTGCAATGGCAATGGGCAAGCTTTTATAGAAGGAGGAAGGGGAGTTGGGATCCCTATAATTGTGGGATTGGCCCTATCATAAAGGAAGCTTCCATGAGAGGTGGCAAACCAATTCCCTTCCATGGAACTCCCGGAGCCAAACCTCCCAACTCAATATAGATAGCAGTTTCTGAGTTTGTTGAAACAAAACTTCCGCCTTTCTTATTTAAAAAACACTCCTTAAATTGGCTAGCACGACTGTGACTCTGGGACAGAGCGCTAATTGGCGCGGCCTCTTTGTAGGATTTTCCTCATTGGCGCAAGTGATGAACTGGATACCCGCGCCAATGCAAAAAGGGATGTTTTTATGGTTTTTTGCAAGGAGATGTATTTAGGGAAATTGAAGCTCATGTTTAGAGGAGTGAAATGATAATGGTTTCAAGGCATGACATTGCTCACAGGTCACATAATGGGCCCTCTAATGTGCGGGACGGGGAATGGTAGGGACGGTGACAAATTACTGTGTAACAGATGCCCCCTAAAGCATGAGGCCCGAGAGAGAGAGAGGGGTGAAATGCTTTACGAGAACGTGTCCAACTGAAGCTCCGCCGTCGGAAAACCTGCGTGGAGAAATACAACTGATATCTCAAGTACATGATGTATATGCGGTATGGGCGCAGCCATCCGAAACAGAGTATACTATAATCCAGATCCAGGGTATGGGCGCAGCCATCCAGTGAGGATCAATAAATAGACTCAGGTATGGTTGCAGCCATCCATTGAATAAGTCATGTAAATAACCATAATAATCCACAATATCGCAGCCTGGATTACAACAGACACAATCCAGGGTCTTGCGCTCCATCTCGACCCAAACAAAGTACAAGTTCAAGCATGCGAATATGTGAGCTGAAGTCGAACATGCAAGAAAATCCTCTGATTACCAGCCAATGATGAGAGCTGTTAACAGACGTGGGAGGAACCACCAATAATGACGATGGCCCTCAAGGTACTACAGGTACACTCTACGGCATGTGAATCAATGAGCTGGCGTCGAACACTCGTAGAATCACTCGATCAGAGGCCAATGATGAGAACCTCACGTCGAATGTGACGAACCTGCCATTGAGGCATGCAGGCTCCAAGGTACCATAAGGGAGTCTCTAAGTTAGCTTCCTGAATAATGATTTGAAGTCGACAGGAAGTGACCTTGATTGAAGGTGGGCCATAATGTTTCCCACATCATCGACACGAGATAGAGGAACATGATGTTTTTGTTGTGAATCAGGATCATATGAGAATCAGAGGAAGGTTGATATTTGCAGAGGTCAACTTCTCTTGAACACATAATGGCACAAATAGTGGTTTTGGCAGTATTTGACATCAACGGATCAGAGGTCATGGTGACAAGGCAATGAGCAGAGGAGAGGTAAAAAAGGATTATCCAAACCCACGGAAGCAAGTGAAAAAAAATGAGATGAGATGTCCCCAACCCGACACGAATGCAAACAAGTGCCATGTTCAAGAGCGACATACTGCCGACACGACAATGATGATGGTTCCATTTTTCCACCATCATTTCTGGCGAGTACCCCAATTATTTTTGATAACAAGCTTGAAGGGGATATCATATGCTTGTAATATAAATCTGCCCTTCAGGCGAATCCATCCTAGTACATTTAACGATCCCTAGGAAGGAGAAACTCGGAGAACGTCATTTCGACTGGATCCGATGTCATCAGGGTTTAACGAGTCTGACAAAGGAAGAACTCGACGTCTTTTCATGTTTAGAGAGTTTGAAAAGACAACAGAAAAGTAAACTCCAAAGGTCCCTTTTCGTAAATAGTTCCTCAGATCCGAAAAGGTAGAAAACAATATCCGAGAAAACCTTCTAGTCGCGATAGGCTAGGGTATTCCTTTTTCGTAATCAATCTATCCCAGCCCGAAAAAGGGGTAAACGTATACTGGGTAGATGTCAATTCGTATCCATTTTAATGAGATCGAAATGACAAGGGCCTCGGCAATCTTTTCATGTTTAGAGAGTCAGAAAAGAGCTGAAAGATGACTCCAAAGTGACTTTTTCGTGTATTTACTGAGTCCGAAAAAGTATAAAATACAACTCGTTTTCACCGTTAAAGTCGCGGAAAGACCTGTTGCTGCACATACCAAGCAAGCGTAAAACCCATTTACGACATAACATATTAAAATATTCGGGAAAAATAACTTTTAAAACCTATCCTGTGTTGAAAAAGTTATAAATATGCCAAAATGGTAAAAACAAAATTACATTTACTATTTACCTTGGTGAAAAGCTGCAGTGGTCCATTTGGTGTGCAAAACTTCTGATGGTGATTACGACAGATCCGGTTTTCCATTCAGATTCTCGTCTGTTACAGGTAAGAGGCGCTTCCCTGTACTTCATTTCAATCTGATTTTTAATAGTTTTCCCTCATGTATCAGACTTTTGTGGCCACTCTTTAAATTTTTATGGCTGCGTTCATTGGCGCGGGTATTGGGCATGGACCCGCGCCAATGGGATTTTATATGTAAAGGCCTCGCGCCACCTGGTGCGACTGTTCACAAAACAGCCGCGCCAGCGGCCGAACCTAAATTTCCGCCTAAAAATTCGAGATTTTAACCAATTTAAATAAATTTTGAAGCCTAACAGAGATCTAATTAAGGGTTTGTGACCATGTGGATGTAGGAAATCAAGCAAAATGGTGATTGAGTGGAAAGAAAGAGAGCATGGAGAAGAGGATGAACAGGCCATGGAAAATGAGGCTTGCATGAATGCCCTCAGAAACTGTGGGCTAAAGAAGTTCTTCCTAACACCCTGTTTACGAGCTTAGCCTGAGCTCCTCCAGTATCTGATCAATATTTGGGATGAACAGGAACAAGTGTTCAAGTTACGAGACCAGGTGTTGGAACTGGAGGTCTCTGATGTGTACTTTATAACTGGACTGTCTCACAGGGGTCCGGTGCCCATCTTGACTGGGAGCAGACCATCCGGCGAGAATATGGAAGAAGTGATGGCATGAGTGTGCCCAAGGGCACAAATGGGATCAGGGAGTAAAAAGGTGGATATCCATACCATCCCCGATCTAGCCCTGAGAGTAGTTCTACATACCATCACGTGGGCTGTAGGGTCGCAGGCACCGCACGAGGCCACGAAGGCCCAACTCCTGCTGGCCTGAGAGTGCATGACTCCACTTTTGTTTGACTGGGCTACAACAGTAACAATAAACATGAAGATACAGCTCACGAAATGCAATCAAGCCAAACTGAAACAATTCGGCTACGGTTCCATCCTGGTATCGTTTATTCTGGAATGATTACCAATCTTCCAAGGCCAAGGGGCCATCGTAGCTGAGCTGATTCCACGAGAGCCAAGAATGGCTCGCTGGGTAACACTAATGCCTAGAGTTGGAGGAGGCCAACAGATGTCATGGAGGCCAGATTTTTTTGGGTGGTTACGGTGCCAGTTGATTATAGTGGAGGACTGGCCATATGCAGGAACTGATTTCATAGGAGACCCAGATTTCCCACTTCCAGAAGGAGATGACTGGGACGAGGAGTTGGGTATGACCTCATCTCTTTTGATTTTTATGTTTTATGATTTTTTTTTTTAATACACATTTTTCCTAACACATTTTATATGTATGCAGATGTGGGCCCCGAGAGACCAGCCGGTATGTCTCCAATCGTGCGGAGGAATCTTCTCACCCCTGATCCTCAGGCAGAGGGCATAGGAGGGGAGGAGTTGATCCAGAATCTCGAGGGTATTGCCCGAGGGATCCCGGACTATACTCGGCTGGCGGATGTACCGATGGCGTACCAGCGACATACGGTGGGAGTACCTAGTCGAATCCACCGACTTCTGAGATGCTTAGTGCGTGCAGTTACATGTTATCATGAGCACCATGCGGATTAGACTCTTGGGGATTTTACCACACATATTTTTTGAGAGACATATCATCTCCGGATGTATTTAAGACGATTATGTATATTTTTGACTTTATGTGATGCACACTGTGCAAACATTTCGACACACACACACACACACACACACACACACACACACACACACACACATATATATATATACATATGACTATTTTGGATGGATCTTTTACATGTGATGATGTTTTTTTTTTTATGTCATGCAAATGTCTAATACAAATGTAATCTAATGTATCAGTTACATAACAAATGACCCAATGCGAAATGTATTCACACAATGTATCTACTCACGCATTTCATTTTTATGAAAGCTTAAAAGCACACATGAACACACACATATGCAAACTATGCTTGAAATGAGAAAGATGGGCATGCCCCCCAGCATGGTGTCTCAATTCGAGGTGCATGCCCCCCAAGCTTCAGTCCATTGAAAATGGAGTGAAGGTTCAAAACAAAAATTCGAATTGAACATGCTCGTGTTTCATTATTTGAACGAGGTTGACACACTTTAAAGAACTATCCTCAAACAACTTGGTTCATTGTTTTAGGAGCTTGACACAAGTGGAGGAACTATGCTCTGAGAACCTAGTTTCATTTTTTAAAGAGCTTGACACAGGGAGGAAACCGTTCTCTAACCGACTTACATCAAAATGAACAAGAAGGTGGTGATTCCAAGAGTTCCACTCCCGGTGGAAGGAAAACATCCTGGAAGTCAGGACCCAATGCCCCCAACACACTATGCACGACGACGTCTTCACTGAGTGCGGGCATAGGGTAGGTAGACACATAGTTGACCTGCGGTGGAGCAGATACAATGGGTGAATAAAAACCAGGAGGGGGTGATGGCGGACCAGTTGCCACATTAGGACCAAAGAATGAAATCTTATCAATGGTCACGATCCGTCCTTCATGCGGAAAACAGGCCACACGAAAAAGGGAGGAGACGAGCGCTCCCATGGCATAGGTGTAATCGCGCCCCAGGAGCAGATTGAAATCAAAGGGGCCTAGAATGACCATCACATCCATATGGATGGTTTTACCTCCCAAATTAATGGGTAACCTTGGAAGGATCCCCAACGGTTGACTCGTCCTTCTGTTAAAAGTCAACAGATTCTGCGTAACAGGCGCAAGCGGCGGCGAACCGAAAGCTTGCCAGGTAGTTGAGGATAGAATACTAACAGAGGCACCTTCATCTATAATGGTGCTGGGTACGACCAGACCAAGAGCCTGTACTGTGATCTCGAAAGGCACGTAAGACGGAAGGCGGAATCCTGCAAATCGACTCCAATCAAAGGAGGCGACCAAACTACTCGGAGGGGCTACCATCGAACCGAGAAGGTCTTCCCCTGGTGTTACGGAAGGAGGAGCATCCTCCATAAGCTCCATCTCAAAGGCGAGAGGGATATCCTCCGGAGCCTCCATCATGGGAGGCGGATGAGGAGCTTCTTGAAGTACAGGGACAGGAGAATCTTTCTCCAAGTCTGAAGAATCTGAAGAAATCAGAAGGACATGGGGGGTGTGAGATCCACTCTCAATGGAAAAGACCTGGTGCACCATAGACGGGGCCAGCTCAACCGATCCCACGACCAATGGTTGGTCAGGGATGGACTCTTGAATCCGAATTTCTGAGGGAGTGGGATCGACTAAAGATGATTTTTGACCAATCGTATCATCAGTAGGTGGAAGACTCAAAGACAGCTGTTTATAATCGGCTGGGAGGTATGGTGTGGAAACAGCCGGGTTGTCCAATACTCGCTTGGCTTCATCCATATAAGGACAAAGGTGAATGGCGTGATGTCCTTCACACAACTTACAGGGATTGGTGATCTTACTCTGCTTCTTAGGAGCCTTATCAGCACCAGTTGAAGATGTGCCCCCAACCTGTCTCCCAGGAGTCAAAGGCAACGGTGGACGGTCGTTGGACCATGCTTCGAGCACCTTGGGGATGCCAGGGTAGTCTCGAAGAAGATGATCTCCCATGCACAACATGCAGGGGAACTTGACTTTCCGTGGAGGGTTGGAAGGTACATCAAGAGGAGATGTTTCAGAAATAGTAGTGGCAGCTTTAGCCTCTCTTTTATCGGACTTCTTCTTCTTTGTCTTCTTCTTCTTCTTCTTAGCCACCTGGTTACTCGAATCCAGGCTTTCACCAGGCGAAGTAGAAGAGGAGGACACATAAACAGGCGAAGAAGGGGAGAGGTCCACCTTGGAATCAACATGACGTTGTCCAGGTGGAGGAACTGATTGACCAGTAGCGGAGATATTCGAGACCACAGAGGTTGAAAACAACCAAACAGGCAACCCAATAGTTAACCCAGGAAGGGACAACGTTGCCATGTAAGGAGCACCAACATTCCCAAAAGGAGGAAAATGACCAGGATTCCCTTCTGAGGGGATTCCTTGGTTGGTAAACTCTGAAAAAGTTGCCATCAAGACTCAAAACCACACACGGGCTGAAAAAGAGTCAAGACACACGATCAAACGGTCAACAAGAAAAGTCTAACAAGGCATGTAATCATGGGTGATTAATTTTTACCACATTGAAAAATAAGAAACTTTACCGTTTCATGTTTTAAGAGTCGAGAAACGATAAAAAATATGTCTCTATCTCTTTCATATTTGACACAAGCATGAAAGGACAAGCGCTTGGCGATCTTTTCAAATTTAGGGAGTCAGAAAAGATCAAATGACTGCTCAGGAATACTAGGCAAAAGGGTGTACCAAATAACCATGAACTGCAATATACACCTTGGTTTCAATAATGAAAGAGAAATCAACCAAGGACTTTCCGTACGTACAGGCAATCTCCCCGAATGCTGTGTTCGGTGTATCACGGGTATAGGGCGGCAGACTCGGCTTCCTATGGATAAAGGATTGGAACCTAGAGGGGTCTCCCTTTATATACGCGACGGTATGGGGAGCACAAGTCCGTACTAGCGCTGTCTAAAGCCAAAAGGCGAACGACAGCTACTAGGTTTAAAGACGTCGGAACACGTCTCTAGCCTAGACCTCTAAATGTGTTTCGTTAGATTTCAATGCTTCCTTAGTGTAAATTGAGTATATTTTTAAAGTTAATCTTCAATTACGTTTCAGTTTTCAGGCCCTAACGAATGTGTCGTCTCAAAAACTCCTAAATGCAAAGCTACATGCCACAATACATCATTTAGTTCGATGAAAACTAGCTACAGAAGAGTTGAAAGCTTTGACACAAAAAAAATGATCAGAAGACAATCAATGATATCTCTAATGCAACTAATGAAATTGAAAACTTTTCATTCAAATTACTAATTACTAGTAAAATCGAAAAGATTACAATTTGCACTAATCAACCAAAAGCAAAAGAGATATATTTTTTTTTAAATTTTCAATGTTTGATGGCTAGACGCACTAAACAAACTGAAAACAAAAGAGAAGCAATTCGAGAAACGATATTAAGAGAGAAAAACAAATTTCACTCAATGACACAAACAATCAGATCTCAAATCGACCAAAGTCTCTCAAAACCAAGAAAAAGTCTCAAAGGCTCCAATGGACCATGTGATCTAGGTCCAAAGCAAGACCGAACGAAGTTTGAATGAAGAGAAGAGTAATCACTCAAAAATTGTAACGAAACGGTGAACAACTACTAAGAGAATGCAGAGGAGCAATCAGAGAATTGACTGGACTAACAAAACACCAAAACTCCTAAGGAGGGCTCGATACACAAAGCCACTAGATGCCCTAGGGCTTAAAACGTGAAATCGACGGAGAAAAGAAAACAACCAAAGGACGAAGGCAAATTCCCAGTCAAAGAGGACTCCAACAGACTCAGGTAGCCGAAAAACCAAAGAGAAAAACACTGACCAGACCCAGAGAGCTCAAAACTGAGAAAACCCTAATACCTCACAGGAGTGGCGCGACTGTGAGATTGAAACTGGCGCCAGAAAGCAATTGGCGTGGGCAATACAAAAGCAACATGCGCCAATTGGCGCGACTGTCGAGCCAAAAAGCGCGCCAGCCGAGTTCCTCAGTCAAGAATAAAAAAGAACTACTCCAGAAGCAGATCAATGATATCCAAGCAAACCAAGAAGCAAAAAACAGCGAAAGAACCCAACCCACAAGGCTAACCAAGCAAGG